>PVKN010019988.1:0-16125 GCA_004027915.1 Capromys pilorides | reverse complement strand
AAGCAATTAGCAGGAGAACAGAGGGTAACCTGCTTTACTTCTGTTCTAACTGCAGAATCTGGAATCGGTAACTATACGTCATCCTATATTGTTTGTTGCTTTTCCTCCCAGATGAATTTTCAGTAAATATGAATCTTCAACTATATATATGTAACCAGTCCTTGTTTCTGTTTTTTATGTAGTTTTATAAAGGCAGAACAGTTAATTGTACATTTGATAAACACACGAGACAAGAGGTTCAGAGAGAGACCCAGGCAGATGAGCAAACATAGGCTAAACAAAAAAATGGCTTCAGTCTAACTGCAAAAATAGGCGCCCTCCGCCTTGTAAGCTGCTTTAGTAAAGAGGGCGTATCTATGGATTCCCAAAGAGAAACCCCACATCTAAAATCTATGTGATTCTTCTCCAGGTCTCGGCATCACGGCATTCAGATTTAAAATGTTAACACGGCATATTCCTCAATCCAGTTGTAACAAAGTTTGGTACCATTTAAGACACTTTAAAATCCCCCGAATGTACTGCTAAGCGCCCGAATTGAATTCTGGGCTCCCTAGCAAGCAAGCTGAATCTATTACACATTCTCATATTTTTCAAGGAACTCATTCTTATTCCATCTTTCCCTCGATACGGATGCTACCTGGGAAATGGGAATCAGTTTTAGAAATGAGACCCAGTTTAGGAGAAAGCCAGCCCTGTGCTCAAAAATTTAAAATCCTAGCGCACGGTGCTTCGGCTGAACAGTCCCAGCATCCCGACAAGTTCAGTCTGTACCTTTGAGACGCTGACCTTAGAAAAAGACTGCGACTGGAAGCCTTTTTATATATTGAATTGCTTTCTTAAATTGCTTGGTAAAGGACAACTAAACTGCAGCCTTGTATTTATCATTCTCCCACAATAATGGTACATTCTAAATAAAGCAGCAGTACAGCATAGAATAGCCCTTTTAGGACTAGTTGCCTGTTACATTGCAAATTCTAAGAAAAAGATTCTTTTTGGTACAAAAACGAATGGTACAAAGAGTCTTTTTAAAAAGTTATTTATGTATTTGGTATAGGGTCTCACTACACAGCTCGGATTCGGAGGGATCCTGATTTCAGCCTGTCTAGCGCTAGGATTGCAGGCGTGCGCCACCACACTGCCCCTGGGCAGGGCTGGCAGGGCATGTGGTGCCAGGGTCAAACTCCAGACCCTGCGCTTGCCTAAGCAGGCACTTAGTCTGCCTCACTATCTCGCCAGCCCTGGTACGAACAGTCTTGACAGCAGTGCAAAAGGCAAACTCTTGCTCTTTTTAAAAAGCCCTAAACAGGCTGGGGCGATAGCTCAGTGGAATAAGTGCTTGTCTGACAAGCGCAAGGTCCTAAATTCAATTCCTGTACCAAAAAAAAAAAAAAAAAAAAAAGCTAAATAGCCTTAGGCAACCGCCAGGTTAAGAGGTCTACAAAATTCTGAACCCAGGGCAGACTTAGTTGATTACTTAAGAGCCCTGGGACATGCTTATAAATTAAATTTTATAAATCTTTGAATTATAAATGAAACCATAATAGCAGTAGTTCAACAACAAGAGAAAATCAGCTCCCCCACAAAATGGAATGGCATCTCAGATCCCAAGGGCCACCAAAGCAGAAATTGGCTTTGGACAGGCAGGGGTTCTCCAAGGAAAGTGGTGCAGCTCTGGTCACAGACATCCGTCATTGTGAAATGTTGGCTAAGCGTTAAGAAAAATCTACCGTCACAAGAGAAATCCAAGTTCGTAAATGTAACCAAAACTTGAATTTTGCTTCTCTTAGATAAGCAAAAATGTAACTCATTTGTCATTATCTATTTATCGTTTCTCAAAACTGCTCAGCTGGGCCTGGCATAGCAGTGCATATCTGTAATCCCAGCTACTTAGGAGCCTGAGGTAGGAGGATGGCCACTTAGAGGCCAGCACGGGCAACTTAGCAAACACAATTTAAAAGGGGCTGCGGTTAGTGGTAGAGCAAGTACAAGGCCTTGGGTTCTGTCCCTCCCAAAACAAAAGGAACAACAACAACAAAAAAAATACAGCAATCTGAAATGGTCTCTTCTCTCTACTAGGTCTCAGGAAGAACTAACTCGCTCTTCCTTTTTTTTTTTTTTTTCTACCGGGGATTGAACTCAGGACCCTATGCTTGCCAGGAGGGCACTTAAGCCACTGAGCTATCTCCCCAGTCCCTAGGAAGAGCTAATGATAACCATTATATTTAAGTGTGAGGCATGAGAGAAGATGGAATAAAGCCCTGCTACCTGTCTACATACCCACACCTAGTTGTATCCATAGACAAAGGCTTTTACATCATATACACCCTGCTAAAGTGGGCATGCAAGGCTTTTGTGTAACATAACAGAATTATTAAAAGCTGACTTCTAAAATTACAACAAAACAAATCTACGAACATAATCAAAGAATCCCAAACACCCCCAAAAGGCTTTAACCAAAACAAAACTATTGAATATTACTGATTCTAGACAGTTATAGCTAGAAAAGTGGTGAGAAACTGTTAAGTTTATTCGAGAAATATTTACTAATTTTTTTCCAATGTGTCATAAGCCCCGCATTACAGATAAAGTAACCACCTCTCAGATGTCTCTGTTTGCCTAGATCTTTCTAGACAACCGCTTGCTCAAGGTGATGAATCACTCTGAAATTCAACATCGCTATCCTGAAGACACCAGGCCTAGCTCGCACCTTCATGAAAAAGGAACAACAGAAACAATCTGCTAGACGCCTGAAGACATGATTATATGTACATCGACTTAATTTGGATGGCCAGGGTATCCTGCTTTCCCTGTTTGCTGTATCCATCCTGCCTACCACGTCAGCCATTCCCAAAAGGATCAAGGCATACTTAGTCGTCTGAGCTCTTCATAATGTGCAAACAAGGGAGCCAAGGCTACGGGTTTGGTCCCTACAAGAAACGAGCTATTTGTCATCTTGTACACGTAAAGCAAACAAATGATCTGTACAAATCTGTCTTCCCAAACGGTCTTACAAAGTGAAAGCACACAGTCTGTGTAAGAGGCAGCATCTTCATAACTGACAGAGCACATAAAATATTCATCGCTGTAGGTGGCTTAGGGACTTACTATCAGAATAGCAAAGTGCCACAGTGAGCTGGGGAGCTTCCCAGTCAACTCAACATGGCACCTCGATATCGGCCCTCCCTCCAGTTATTTGAAGTTTCAGGTTAGCAAAACCAAACATAGCACACATGCGAATTTCCCCTCCCGGGCTCGCTCACCCACCAAGGCTAAAATGCCACAGTGACCTACTGGACTTGGTTTCCACTGTCAGCAAACAGGGCATGGCTCAAAGTACTGGTCCGTCCCAGGGGGATAAATCCAATGGGAATCTTACTGAAGGTAGCCTGGGGAAAAAAAGAGGAAAGTGTGGCTGTCAGCGTTAGAAAGCAGTCATAATGAGGACACAGCGGACACACAGGACAAAGTAAGTGGCCCCCTCTGCCTCCGTCACCTTCCTGCATCTGTAGACTGGTAATTAAAGACTATTAAGTCAGCAGTTTCTAAAATGAAGCTGTCAAGAAACCAAGACAGTGCAGAATTTGGAAGAAATATATGGGTTCTTGTTAATAATAACTCAAAGAAATCAGTTTAGGGTAAGGAGCGTCTTATGAATAGAAATGCACTACTGTGACAGACTCAGCTCAGTGGAATAAATGCTTGCCTGGCAAACATAAGGTCCTGAGTTCGAACTCTGGCACCACCAAAAAAGAAGTTGCAGGGGCCGGCGAGATGGTTCAGTGGTCTAAAGCGCCTGCTTAGGAGGGCTCAGGCAACTGCGGGGACTGCAGTTCGATCCCCGGCACCACATGCTGCGCCAGCGCCACCACCAGGGCAGGCTGAGCCAGCCACGGAATGAATAAATAAAGAAACAAACAAACACAACAAGCAAACAAATAAATAAATAAACAAAATTTAAAAAAAAAAAAAAAAGAAGTTGCAGGTAAAATTCAAGTAAAAACATCTACCATTTGAACAAGTGTCCATGACATGTGAAAGTATTTTACCAATTATCTTAAGTATAAGTAAAGCAAAGAGAACAAGAAAATTCAAGTAGCAGAAAGATATGGCACAGCAGTAGATTTAACTAAATGCCACAAATTTAACAGACACTTTAAGCTTCCCAAACACTATCTTGAACAAATCTACTATGACCAAAAGGAGTGAGACTTTTTTTTGTTTTTAGTTGTATTTTAAACTGCCATAAATAAGGACATTAATATTACAAGCACCCATGAACTCTTGACTCGGATGTACCAAGTGTGCACATTTGCCATTTTGTTTCAGATGTTTTAAGACATAAAATGACGCAGATAGGGCTGGCCAAATAGCTCAGTGGATTAAAGTACCTGCGAGCAGGCACAGGTGCCTGGGGTTCAATCTCTGGGCCTGCCTTGCCGGCCCCAACCCCGGGGCATGCTGAGGTGGCAAAAAAATAACGACACAGATAAAAAGAACAGAAAAGTAAAGGTGAAATGAAATTTCTCTTTCTTAAAAGCTTACCTCATCTGTTCTTCGAAGAACTCCAGTAACAACCTAAGAATGAATGAAAAAATTATTATAAACAATGTACAATTCCCTTCACATAAAAACATTGGATTCAGTTTTCATGGACCATAAACTTATTCCTATTTTCTTCCTAGGCACTATGGTAAGTG
Organism: Capromys pilorides; assembly: GCA_004027915.1. NCBI lineage: Eukaryota > Metazoa > Chordata > Mammalia > Rodentia > Capromyidae > Capromys > Capromys pilorides. The sequence goes on along the minus strand of PVKN010019988.1, from coordinate 11,428 downwards.
ATGTATTGGATCGCAAAGCATACAGTGGTCTGAAATATGATCAGAGTTAAATTACATTTTATTTTTTGGCCTAGGATCAATAATATAATGGATTATAAAATAATTATAAAAACTCCACATATTAGTTAAATATTTTAACATAAATTTAGGAACATTTTAAATTCTATATAAATGTGATATACATACTAACTACATGAAAAGGCCTCGTTTATTACTGTGAAGTATGAATATAAGAAAAAAACACCTTGTTGCACTCAAAATTCAGCACTCAATAAATATTTCTTACTGAGAAACATGAAGACAAAGAGGGAGGATTATAACATCTTCATGAAACTATAAAAGTACAAAAAAATAATTTCTGATACTTCACCCACATCGGATAATGAATATTAATTATGTGTTTGAATTTGGGTAATTTTTATGTTTTAGACCCAAAATGTCTCACAGAAGTCCCAAGTCTGGAGGTGGAGCTGGCTGGAAGCTGCACTTCACCAGGAGTGGATGTGGAAGGGTGCAGTCTCGCTCCCGGCATCTCCCTCGTCTGCTTCCTGGCCACCTGCCGTAACCGGTCTTCCTCCACCATGCTGTCTAGCCATGGCATCCTGGTTTATAACTACACACCCACAGACTGAGCCCACGGAAACCACAAGGCGAAATAAAGCTCTCCTCCTTCAGGTTGTGTGTGCTGGGCAGCTTGTGCCGGCAGCAGGTGAGCTGATGAGGTCAGGCGCATTTCCCATGATCCTCTCTTTTCATCAATGCCTATTTAGGATGACCATGATTATACCAAGCACAGAATTTATTGTCCTCCCCTAAAACCATTCCATAAACCCAGGGCCGACACAAATCTCCTCACTCCTTCTTCTGCTTTACTGAGCCTCAGGACTGCACGGCTCTGCTTCGTTCTTCCACGTCATACATCATCCGTGCACTGTACACGCCATTAAAAATCATACAATTGTAAGATCATTGCAGTCTTTTTAAGGAGCATACAAAGGCACACACTGGGGCCCGGTCCCTAGCGTGGCCGCATCTGCTATGACCTCCTGGTCCCTGTGCCTTGACGAGGCTTTCCCACCCCAAGAGAGAGATGAAGGTGACCAGAGGTGAGGCACGGACCTGAAACAGTGCATCTCCCCATCCGTGAGCATGGGCAGTCCTGCCAGCCTGGAGCTCTCCGGGGGCTCCCATACTTCTTGACTGCCCCGCTTCCTGGGAGGAGGAAGGGTACCTTCAGAACAACGGCCCTGCGGCTCTTACTGGCCCACAACAAGCAGTAAGGATTGGTCACTTACTAAAACTAGTAAGTTATATTAAAAGTGGTTTTAGGGTCATGGCAAAATTGAGAAAAGGTACAGTGGCCCCCCATGTAACACCCACCCCACGCATCTTATTGTCAACGTCTCCCATCAGGATGACGCATTCACCAATGACAGTACTAGCAGTGAGGAGCACACACCGAAAATGACGCCACTGCTGCACCACTCCGAGCAGTTCCCAGGCTCTAAAAGTCCCGTGCGCTCTGCCTACTTACTCAGCTCTCTTTCCCCCACCCTTATCACCACACATCTTCCTAGTGCTCCAGAGTTTTGCCTTTCCTGCTGCCAAATAGTGTGTAACCTTCTTAAACTGACTTCCTTCATTTAGTAATAAGCATCTAAGTTTCTCCACGGTTTCTCGTGGCGCTGACCACCATGCTATTGTACACATGTATCACCCTGTGGGGATGCGGTACTGAGGATTGAATCCAGGGCCTTCACTCTGAGCTCCATCCTCAGTCCTCTTATTAAAAATCTGTTGTTTCACAGAGGAAAAGGATCAATGACACATAGTGTGCCTAAGGAGAGTCACCTAGAGAGAAAACATTCTCTCAGGCTTTGACAGAGAGCAAACTGGTCAAGCAATGGCTGCGACTCATCCAGACAGCTGACACTGAGAATAGTTCCACAAAGCACTACACATGGTTTCAAGGTAAATCCTGAGGGGATCTGACTGACCTTGGGAGATACAAAAGTTACACGTTTTGTTATATAGGTCTTGCTGCTTTAACTTGCCCTTAACCATCCAGCAGAAAAGTTAAACCATGCGGCATAAAAAGTAAAGCTAGATTAGTATGCTGAGCTGTAAAAGGCTCAGGCCAGCAGCTTCCAACATTGCCAGTTCTGCCAATAACTCACTACTATTATGGACCATTGAACTATATACAGAACTACTTTCAAGTACAAGGTCCTGAGTTCAATCCCTGGTACTACAAAAACAAAACAAAATAAAATATAGAACTACTTTCTCTTAGTTCAATGAGAAGAAATTTTTGTACCAATAATGATTAGAAAAATTATCATGTCTGCATCCTGTACTCTGAATAACTACTATAAGGATAACAATATGCACTGTATTGATTATTGGGGATGTACTACTAACATGTTTTGAAACTGTCTCATTATTTCTTATTAAAAGTAATAAAATAAATTTGAAAAAAGAATTTTTAAAAATCTGTTGTTATTTCGAGACAGGGTCTTGCCATGTTGCACAGGCTAGGCTTGAACTTGAAATCTTCCTGCCTCAGCCTCCCAGAGTGCTGGGGTTACAGGTACCTGCCAAAGGACATCATAGACGTTTCCAAGTTTTGACAATTATTATGTAGAATGCTGCCATCAACATCCACATGTGGGCTTCTTTATTTTAGGAACATGTGTACAGTTTGGTTCATTTTTACCGGTACATGTTTACAGTGCATAGTGATTCCATTCGCTGTGAGGAGTTGGTCACGGGCAGGCCCCTGTGTGGAAAGCAGGTTTCCAGTCCTTTGGGTAGAGTCTATGGCACACAGCTGCTGGGTCACATGGGAAGAGCAGTCCCAGGTCCGGAGGAGGCCACTCAATTGCTCCAAAATGGCTGTGCCATTTTGCATTTAGCTTATCCTGACGATGGTTCCTCACCGGCTTCGGACACCATCAATGCTCTGGATAGGCAGTGTGGTGGCCGCACTGAGGATATGGAGTAGCGAAAACAAAGGCAGCTGAGGATGGAGCTCAGGGGCAAATCACCCACCTCACGTGTGCCAAGCCTTGGGTTCAAATCAGGGAAAACCCAGCAGATACATCAGAACACGTAGCCCCTCTTCCTATAAATGTATTATTTAAAAAAAAACAAACATTGTACATGACAGAAATGAAGTGAGAATAGACAGATACATTTTTGAAAGGAATCTGGTGGGAACCTAAGACGGTGTACCCAGGCATCCAGGGCCAAGACCACACATGTGGGGCCAGGGATCAAACTCAGATTCCTGTGCTTGCCAGAGTTTTACTGTTGTTCAGGCTCGCCTTGAACTCATGGTGATCCTCTTGCTTCAGCCTCCTGAGTTCTGGGAACACAGGTAGACACTCACGCTGCCCACCACTGGCTATGTTACCTGGGAACTGCTGTCAGGGGAGCCAGTGGCCTCAGGGGCTGACGTGTGCCACAGCCACCCGGAAGCCTGCTGGCCCAGCAGGCGCGTGTCCAGCAGGTGTGGCTGGCTATGACTTTACATCCTCCGCAAGGCTGCTTCCACAGGGAGGCCGTCTGCATGCCTGCAACTGCGGCACATAGTCCAGTCCTAGGACAATGCCGGGTCTCAGCCCAGGCTTTGAGAGGACACTGTGTTCACCATGTATATTAGGAAGCTGAAGAAGCAAACGAGGGACATCTCTTCCTGAAGGTCACCTTCAGTATTTGGTTGGACGCAGGGAGGACTAGGGGTGGGGAAGGGATGCAACTAGAAGAAGGGGTGAATATGCATGAGAGAATGTGTGTGTGTGTGTGTGCATTTGCGTGTGTGTGTGTGTGTGTGTGTGTGAATCAGGCTGGAATGCAGGGGCAGGGACATAGGCTGGGGCAAGTGTGGTCAGCAGACTACTTCCCCTATCCCATCCATCTCTGCCAGGCTTAGAGATGACGGCTCCTGGGTTCCCACTCAGAGTTTCAGGAGAATTTGTTTCCAGTGTAAGGCAACAGTTACTATCATAAAGACACCATAGCCCACCTCCTTCTGCCATGTGGGTGAAGCCACTTGGATGTTGTTTGTTGTTGACATCTTCCTGCCAGGCCTGGGAAGGCCAAGGTGGGGCTCCAGGGGCCTGGAATCCCAGGCATTTCCTCTGCTAACTCCCACTGCTGGCGAGTGCTGGGGTGGCAGAGCGAGTTCTACACAGAGAGCTCAGGACTCCAAGCACCATTCCGTTCACTCTCAATGTTCCTCAGCCAACCCTGTTCACCAAAGGATTAGAGGTCTCCGTGGTGGCCTCCACACAGAGTATGGCTAATGCCATGGTGATGTCACTGTCAGCTCCTGGGTGCAGGGAGCCTGTGGTCCTCCCAGGCGTACGCTTGGCTGGGATGTACCATTCTTTATCACCCACCTACTGAAGCACATCTTAGAAGTCAAGTTTGTACTGAGAATCATCTTTCATTTATAGGTGATTTGAGTCTTGACGTAGTTATAATTTAAGAAATTTTTTTTGAAATTCATTCTTTTAGGATTGTTGCTCTCAAGCCCTCAGATGTAATACAATTCTAAATCCTTCTCATGCATTTATATGCCACTGTTTTAGTAAGCCCTCTCTACCTAGCACATAGAAGGGCTTATCTACTATCAAATTTTAGTTTGATGAAATTGATTAACAATGGAGGCAAAATGAGGGTGGGCAGGATACACTTACTCTGTTTTGAAGACTCGTATGAAGTAATCCTGTTTGAAATGGAATCACAGTTTCAATGAAGATTTCTTTCATTTTGTTGTTTTTTAATTTTTTTTCTTTGTGGCTGGCTCAACCCACCCTGGGGGCGGGGTTGGCACTATGTGTGGTGCCAGGGATTGAACTGCGGTCCCTGTTCGCTTGCCTAAGCAGTTGCTGCAGACCAGTGAGCTCTCTCGCCAGCCCCCAAGACATTTATTTTTTATGAATCTGTGTTTGCAGCACAGTGATTCCCTGCTCCTGCTCCCCGCCACCCGTGGCGGTTGGTTCAAGGTCCCGAGCTGTGCATGGATCACTGTCATATGCTGTCTTGAGTCCTTTGGGGGAGGCCACCTCAAGGGTAGCAGCTGGGTTCAATGCAGCATTATTCTTGTAGCCAAAGCTTCTCCAGACTTCAGGGTGCTTATCGAAGGGTTGCCTCAGACAGTTTGTCAGGAACTTCGGAAAGCGCCTTCTGCTCCTCAAACTCATTTTCTCCAAGGATAAATCAGACTCCTTCTCTGCTCCTGGTCATTCAATTCCAGTCATTCCTCACAGCATGATGGTGATGACTTCAGTATGTGTGCCAGGCACCATGCCAGCTCCTGTGGCGCAGTGGTGGCCAGGAGGGCCAGCACTCTGGGAGGCTGAGGTAGGAAGATTTCGAGTTCAAACCCAGTCTGTGCAAGTCAAGGAGAGCTCAGAGCAAAGTGTTTCAAGTCCAAAAAGAAAACATAAAACCAAGACTGATATATTCTGCTTATCTTTCAAAATTGAAGAGGAAATAAGATACTTCCCTGATAGAGAATATCTAAAGAAATTCATGACCACCAAAACAACACTCCAAAAAATTTGTATGGATAACCTGGAGAGACACAAGAAGATACCAATGCCAAAAAGCACAACAGAATGAATTCACCAGGTAAGGAGAGCAATAAAAGACAAGAGAAAGAAAAAGAATCAACAACAGGAAAATAATCGAATGACAAGGATAAGTCAATATCTACCACTTATAACCATCAATGTAAATGGTCTCAACTCAATAATCCAAACACACAAATTAGCAGAATGGATCAAGAACCAAGATCCAACAATATGCTGCAGACAAGAAACACATATAACCGAAAAAGGAATTTCTAGAATGAAAGTCAAAGGATGGAAAACAATACTTCACATGACAAGAACACAGAGAGAAGCAGCAAGAGCTGTTCTAATTGCAAACAAGTCTTCAAGCTAAGAGTCCTCAGAAGAGATAAAGGAGGTCACCACATATCGGCTAAGGGAACAACTCGACATAAAAGCCATAAATATATAAGCGTCTAAAAATCTAATTTTAATTTCTCTCTACTTCAAAATGGCCTCAAAGAGAAAAAAAAAATCCTACCTCCTGTAGGGTCCCATCCCCTCCAGCAACAATGATCATATCCGTGCTTTCCATCAGCTCCAGGAGTTTCTTCGCTTGTCCCTCATAATCCGTCTGAAACGCAAAGGAAGTCTGGTAAATTTACTATCCCAGGGCCACAGGAATGAAAGTTAAATATATGGAATATTTTTTTAAAGTGTTAGAGTGTTCCATACTCTCCTACTATGAATTTTATATAATTGATAGAAATGAAAAAAAAAAAAAAAAAAAAAAAAAAAAAAAAAAAAAAAAAAAAAAACAGAAATAGCTATGAAAGCAACAAGGTTTAATTTTATAGGTCTATTCTTGAAGAGTCCAGAAGGGAATCTGCAGCTCTTTACTTTAAAAATAAAACTAAAACTCTGTAACTTGCTTCAGTTATACAGCAAGCCAGTCAAAGGACTGAAGATTCCATCGAATCCTCTACCCATCGCTCTTCACAGGAAGAGGAAGTCAAGCATCCTCACAAATAGGAAGCAACAGACATAAGAAGACAAATTTCAGGGTACAACAGGCCTAGAATCAACCCTGCTACTTTCTGATTGGCCTGAAATTCTCTGAATCTTAATCTCCTTATCAATTAATGGAGTGCTGGGGAGAGGTCATAACAGCTTCCTTCGGCTGCTGCTATGAGGCAGAACAACAAGCAATTGCAAAGGCAATGTTCCACCACTGGTAAGTAACAGGACATCATAGTTTTTAGTTGTGATTGTATGTAAAAATACAGATGTGTCAAGAACACCTAGGCCTGGCCATGTCTAATGACAATGTTTCATGTCAGATATAAGCAGAGTAATTGACTTTCAATAAGACCCACTAACATATGAGTAGAACTCAAACAAAAATAAACTTTTTTCTTAAATTAGAATATGCTGGGCTGGCAAGATAGCTCAGCAAACTAAGCACCTGCTTAGGCAAGCACAGAGACTGGGGTTCGATTCCTAGGACTGCATGCCAGGCCAGCTCTGCATCAGGCGTGTTGAGCTGGCTGAGCCAGTTGAGCCAGCCACAGAGACCTGGCATGGTGGTGCACACCTGTAATCCCAACACTGGGGAGGCTGAAGACTGGAAGGTCACTATGAGTCTGGGCTGCATAGTGAGACCCTGTACCAAATACATTAAAAAATAAAGAAGAAAGAAGAAGGAAGAAAAAAGGAAGAAGAAGAAGAAGAAGAAGGAGGAGGAGGAGGAGGAGGAGGAGGAGGAGGAGGAGCAGCAGCAGCAGCAGGAGCAGGAGCAGCAGCAGCAGCAGCAGCAGCAGCAGCAGCAACAGCTAACAATGCTGCCCTATAATGAATAAGGTGTCTCAGAAGGCAATGTTTCATATCACGTGGAGGCAGGAAACACACGGCTTAAATGTAAATCCCGCCTCTGTCACAGCTGTCTAACTATGCAGGTTTGCATCTCATTCATACAGAGAACACCTAACTTCACCAAAGCTTTATGTGATGCAAACAAAATCATCTACATGAAATGCTACAATGTTGCACTCCAGCAAAATAACACGTGACGTGCTCTGTCACTGAAAATTAAAGATACGGAGTAAAAGAATACAATTATCTTTGATATATCAATAAACTAGAATATAGTATGAAATACTAGACTCAAAACAGCACCTGAGGGGTCAGGGAGATAGCTCCGTGGCACAAGTGCCTGCCTGGCAAGTGCAAGGTCATGAGTTTGAACCCCAGTCCCACAAAATAAAAAAAGCACCTAAAACAGTAAGAGTTTTTAGGGCGTTTGGTGAAGCAGGTGGATCTGAGAGTTGATTTGGGGCTCACAGGGATACAGGAAGAGAAGACAACACCACCCCAAAATCTGCTCAGTGCTGGCTGTTCTAAGACAAAATCACACCCACCATAAGCCAGGACCCAAACTGAAATTATTTCAAAATAAAAGCTTAACTTTAAAAGATGGACAATAAAACCTACAAATGGCAGCAGTTGCTATTGCAAGAAAATTAGTATTTCTATTAATTTTTAATTCTCTCTTTTTTTTTTTTATGGCTGGCTCAGTCTGCTCTGGGGGTGGGGCTGGCACAGCATGTGGTGCCGGGGACCAAACCACGGTCTCTGCGGTTGCCTAAGCTTGCCTAAGCTTGCCTAAGAAGACACTTTAGGCAGCTGTGTCATCTTGCCTACCTAATTTTTAATTCTCATCCTTTTTTTTTTTCTTCCTGTATTTAGGACAGGTTCTACAGGGTCTACAGGGCCTCACTATGCAGATGGGACTCAGTGATTCTCCTGTTCTCAGCCCCCAAAGTGCTGGGATCACACATGCCCGTCTCCATCACCATCTCAGCATGCCGCACCTGCGGGGCCAGCACGGCACGCTGCAGATCGAACCAAGGCCGCTGCACTCTGCCTAAGCAGGCGCTCTAGTCTGCTGAGCTATCAGGCCAGCCCCTAATTCTCATCCTTTTTAATTTCTTTTTCCTGAGTATTTAATGTACATAATACAATATACTTGCTAAGTATCAAATTAGAACAAGTATACTCACAGGACATTTGAACACAGACTAAGTAGTTCAAGATGATTACTAGAGAACAGTTACTTTGGCTGAGTATGAAAATTCACTGTAGTTACACAGAAGAGCATGTATATTGCTGAAACATACAGGCTATAAAGTATGTAGGGGTACAACGAGATGGTGCCTGTTTACTTATTTCAAAGAACCAAGCTATTGTGTAAGATGTACAGTAGAGACACACTGGCCATATGATGGCCACCATCAACTAAAGACACATGAGAAAGGATATGTTAGCCAAGCCACTGAGCCCAGACAAGACCGACACACATATTACTTTAAACACAGATTGCTGCACTGGGAACATAGTTCAGCAGCATAAGTGCTTGCCTGGCAAGGGGAAGGTCCTGAGTTCAATCCCCTGTACCAACAAATAAAAAATAAAAGTAACACAGACTGCTGAATAAACAGGAAAATAATCAGAAAAAGCAGTGGCTGAACCAGTCTGTTATGTACCAACAGATAATGGGTGTAGAAATAAGCTTAAATGTATCAACAATTACAATAAATGTTTATGGATTAAGCATTCTGTCAAAGCCATGGACAGGTCTCTAACATGATCTGTTTTTAGGCCTTTAGCAATGCTTTTAGAATAGTAAATTTATGTGGGCTTGGGATATAGCTCAGAGGCAAAAGTACCTGCCTTGCAAGGTCCCAAGTTTGATTCTTGGTAGTGAAAAAAAATAAAAGTCAATAAAAATTAAAATAAAATAATGAATTTATATTGACTATTTTTTTTTATCATGATGCAACTAAGTCGGAAAACATAAACAAAATGATAACTTGGAAAACATCAGATCTGAAAGTTAAAATATCTAAATAACTCACAAGTCAAGCAAATTTATGATTGACATTAGAAAATACTAGAAATGTATAGTAATAAAACTACTAGATGTCCAAAGTTATAGGAGATCACTTAAGCAGAGTAAAGTTTATAGTTTTAAATATATGCAGTAGCAAAGTGAAATATGAGTTGTGATCATGAAATGTAGTGAATGTTTAAATAAAATTAAAGGAAAATTTATTGCAGTAAAGGACACACTGCCAAAAAAAAAAAGGACGCACTGCCATTAGCCCTCCTCGTGACACTCCCCTCCCTTTAAGCCACTTGTCCCAGCACTCCTGACACATTCTGAAGCATTTCTGCAAGTCCTCCTGTGTGTCTTTTCATGGCTGCCTTGATGTTCTGAATCAATGTATAATGTTTGCAATGATTTTTGTCAAATAAAAACATGAAAATGTGTCCTCAACCTTTTCACGCACCAGATCTATACAACGTCCAGCTCTTCCCAAAATGACCATGACAGGTAAATGTTCCGAAACTATCCTGGGCAAGGAGATAGCCACTATCACGTAACTAAGACACTCATGAAAGAGGACTTCCAGAGCTGCTTCAGAAAGCAGCAAGGATGATGGGATAGCATGTCCAAAGAAAGGGGAGAGTGCTGGCAGGGGAATTAATGGCAAGGTGTCTTTTAAATTGTAATAATTTTTGAAAATTTAAACATTCACTGTATTTTTATCATGCATTGTATGTAGCAAAGTAAATGAAAACAACAAGATAACAATCACAGTAGAAGGAAAGAACAATGAGACAATAACTGCACAAAAAAACAGGTAAGACGAATAAACCAATAAACAGTTCTTGACAAGGACTAATGAAATTGACAAAAGAGACCACTATGAGAAAAACGAGCACAGATACACAATATTAAGAATGAAACTAGAGAGGGGCCAGGGAGATAGCTCCGTGGCACAAGTGCCTGCCTGGCAAGTGCAAGGTCATGAGTTCCATCCCTGGTTCTGCAAAAAAAAAAAAGAATGAAACTAGAGCCAGGCACGATGCTGCACACTTGTAATCCTAGTGCTTGGAGGCTAAGGTGGACGGCAAGGATGAGCTCAGCCTGGGCAACTTCACAAGACATCATCTCATTTTTTTAAAAATGGGTGGTGTATGATGGGTGATGGAGCTCAGTGTAAAGGCCCTGAGTGCGACGTCCAATACTGAAAAAATAAAATAAAACCAAATGGCACTGTACAAGTGCTGTGAGAAATTTGAAAGTTCAAAAGAAGATATTATGAATAACTTGATGCCATCTAATTGAAAACTTAGATGAAACGAATCCATGAAAAATTTCTTTACTTAGCAAATAAAAAGCACCTAAAAAGAAATAGAAATTAAGTATTCTTTAGAACCACGAAAGAGGTCTATCAAAGAAAATCTGCTTCTAACCAAAGTTCTGAGCACAGATGGTTTTATCCATTCACAGCATCCATCATTCGAAGAACAGGTACTACCAGTCTTCCACAACCATCCCAGAGCTCTCCTGCCTAGGAGCTGTCGTCTTGGAGCTACTCAGATGTTCTCTTTCCCTTGATCCCTGAAGGTAAACCTGAAGGCCGTGTCTCAGACACAGCGGAAGAGCCAAACACTGCACAGTAAATTACGACTAAATGACTGCTGAAGCTCTATGTCAGACTAAGAGTGTGCAATATTAGAAACAGATTAACCACAGACTTACACACATTGTAAAAACGGTTTTCACCAAATATGTATCTATACATGTATCACTTAAAATATGACAAAGTAGAGACTTCACATGTCTTCTGATTTAGCACAATTCTATAGAACTTTTGTCCCATTCTTTTTTAACACAAATTCTAAAGATGTATTGTCTAAAGTTTCTCACCAGAGAATTCCTTATCAGAAGAAGGTCTACTTATATGTGAAGCTACCAAGAAATTAAATTACTCAAATTTGAGGGTTTCATATTTTTTAGG
>PVKN010019987.1:0-16131 GCA_004027915.1 Capromys pilorides | reverse complement strand
GGCACAAAGAAGCCAGCTTGGGCAAGTGAGTGGATGGGGGTGAGACAGGAGTCCCATGGGAACAGCAGGTGCTTTCTGCTTCCCATATGTCCAGTGTGGACACACTGGGTCCAGGGAACATTGTGCTAAGGACCCAGAATCAGAAGCACAGCTAGCTTAGCACTCTGACAGCATCTTAGAAAAGCCGCCTTGTCTTTCTTCTCCCATTTCTTAAAATGACAGTTCATTTCTCAAGTCATTAAGATCAGACAAATCACTGTATATGGCACACATACAGTGCATCTGGTACATTGAGGAAACCACGCAAGTGCTCCTCCTGCGGTGTTGTGATTACTACACCAGGAAGCAAAGTCCAGGAGACAGTGAGAGGTAGCAGTTGGAGAGATGGATTTCAGTGGCATCAGCATGCAGGTGGTGTTAAAGCCTTAGGAACAGAGTGGGAGGACAGAGCAGAAATGAGCTCTGTGTGTGATGCAGGGCCAAAGGTTTGGCAAAGGCAAGAGGAAAGGGGTGGGAATATTGGGGTGTACAGATGCTGAGCCCTAATGAACATCTGTCTAATGCCAGAGGGCTTCTGATTTGCCTCTGTTTTGGACTGTTCCAGGGGACGAGGGCAAATTCAATAAATTCTTTTTTTAACTTCCTGAAGTCTATTTTCAGAATACAGCAGAGGAGTTTGCTACTTTTCACAAAGTCTGAAATTTATACATTCATAAAAACAAGAATCCTTGTTAGTAAAATTTCATGTTGTTGAATGTTTAGATCTTTGGGCATGGAGAGTGACCTATCTACCTTGGGCATCAGCCTACATTGCACACAAATTTTCCACTACTGGTTTTTTTTTTTCTTTTGGCAATTTTCTGTGCACACCTAGATCATTAGCTCTTCATGAAGTAAGGAGTCAGGGAGCCTTATCTGTTTATACAGTTGATTTTTATGAGGAGCTGTTTGTAAGTGGTACTTGAGCAGGTTCTTAAATAAACAAACAACAAAGTATGCATTAATATGACCATAACCTTTTTTTTCTCATGACAGCCACACAACTCTGATGACTTAGTCCATCCAACTGACCAATAGGAAATAAGCAATTATAATATAATTGGTTGTTAATAATTCCATACATTTTTCTCAGTGGGACAGTTTACAAGATACTTTCATATGATATCATTAGACAACACCTATCACATGGTCATTATTATTTCCATTTTACAGATGATAAATCATGAGGTCACAGAAGTTATTTAGCAAGCTGAGCATAGGAGCTGTGAAGAGTCAAGACTGATAACTACAGGGACAGAGGGGAAGCAAGGGTGGACAAGAGTGTCTGTGCTGGCATCTAAGGGCTGCACTACCTGTGGAGGATTTAGAAAGAGTAAAACAGGGCCAGTGAGATAGCTCAGGGACTCAGCATCTGCTTAGACAATGTCAGGGACCAGGGTTCAATTCCAGACATCATGTGCCATGCTGACCCTGCCCCCAGGTACACTGAGCTGGCCACCAAGACTGGGAGTGGTGGCACATGCCTGTAATATCTGTGCTGGAGAGGCTGAAGACGGGAGGATTGCTACAAGTCTGAGCTGCATAGTAGGACCCTGCACCAAATACAAAGAAGAAAGGAAGGAAGGAAGGAAGGAAGGAAGGAAGGAAGGAAGGAAGGAAGGAAGGAAGAGAAAGAAAGAAAGAAAGAAAGAAAGAAAGAAAGAAAGAAAGAAAGAAAGAAAGAAAGGAAGGAAGGAAGGAAGAAAGAAAGGAAGAAAGAAGTAAAACAAAATAATGGCAGTCTGCTTTTTATGACCATACACTGGCAATTGTAAAGGATGTCAGCGATAAAATATCCTTTCTACTAAATATGAAAAGCTGACTTATTCTATTCTTCAGATATTTATTCTTAGTTACTTTCTCCTTGCTGGAACAAAACATCTGGCACACACAATTCTAAGGAGGAAAGGTTTGTTTCTGCTCACAATTTTTAGAGCTTTCAGTCCACAGTTTTGGCTGGGTGGCAGAGGGCATGGCAGAGGAGAAGGCATTCATGGATGGCAACTGGAAGCAGGGCAAGCCCAAGGGAAGAGGAGGGGTAGCCCTTCCAGATGGTGCCCAGTGACCACCTCTTCACTCCAAGCTTCACCTCTCAGCATCACACTCAATTGCAAACCCGAAGTGAACTGATCCAGTATTACACACCCAGGATCCAGCCACCTCCAAAAGTTTCACCTTTCAGGGGTGGGAAGATAGGTCAGTGGTCTAAACACCTGCCTGGCAATCACAAGGACTGGGGTTCAATCCCAGAACTGGAGAAACTGAGACAGAAGGATCACTATGAGTCTGAACTTCATAGCGAGACCCTAAGCCAAAGAAATAAATAAATGATTTTTTTAAGTCACATCTTTGAATGAGCGAAGCTTTGAGGGGACAGTTAAATCTATGTTTTCCCTCTCCCTCCCTTTCTCCCTACTATCCTCCCTCTTATTTTTCCTTTTTTTCCGCCTCTTCTTCCTCTCCCTCTTCCCCTCCCTCTTCTCCTTCTTCTCTTCCTTTTCATTCTTTTTCTTCATTTTCTCCTCCTCTTTCCCCTCCTTCTCTTTCTTCTTCTGTCCTTTCGTGCTCTTTGGTGCTGGGATGGAATCCAGGGCCTCATGCATCCTGGGCTGTACTGCTCCACCACTGAGCCACACTCCCAGCCTGCTCTAATGGAAACATTAAGACAGCAAGAGCGTCTCATTTCTAAACACACATAGATTTCTCTCAGAACATTGAAAAGCATTTCACATTCCAAATCCCTGTCTGGGGGTATCTGTGAAAACACCTCCACATACCTCCTTTTCCTTGGGGATGCTCAGAGCCTTACAAACTTACACTTTCCTGGAGAAATAACACCTGGCCTATGGCCAAACATCTGGTAACTCCTCAGCCTATGAAACAGATTTTCCAAAACACCTTCCAAGAAGGAAGCATCCAGTCAGACTCACGCAGAAAGGGCACTGGGCTGCCCTTCTGAGAAGCAGCTGTGGGTGTGGGTGGACAGTGCCCCTGCTATGATGTGCCTTGGACACTTGTCTAAGTGTCCAAGGCCTAGATGTTTATCAATCCCTTGCCCTCTGGGATGAAATAGAAATGCTCAGAATTCTCCCTTCCTGACTGAGAAGGGCAGCTGCTTTCTCTAAAATCACAGTCATGCGTTAGAGAATCCCTGGCTACTAGGGTGAGCAAGAGCCCAGGCTCAAGGATTGTTGTCCTGGTTACTTTTCTCATTGCTGAGACAAAATACATGGGACCCAGAGTTACAGGAGGGAAGGTTTATTGTAGCTCACAGATTGTAGAAATTTCAGGTCATAGTTGCCTGGCTTCAAGGCACAGTGACACAGCAAAGGGGCATCATGGAGGATAAATGGTTCATGGTGGGCAGAAAGCAGCAAAGCAGCAAAATAGTGAAGAAGTAGTAAGTGCAAGCAATGATAGCAGCTCTCTTTCTGCTCCTTAAATTCTGTCTAGGCTACATGCCCTTTGGGTGGGTAAACTCGCCCTACATCCCAGAATCACACACTGTAGATCCAGCCACCTCTGAAAAGACCCATCTAGGAGCTCACGTTGCTTTGGCAGGGTCATCTAGACATAAACCATAAGAGCTGTCTTAGTACCTGGAACTTTCAATTCTAAAACAGTCTGGGCAAACCAGGATGTTTGGTCAGAGATTTGCTAACCATTATTCCATGCTCTGATTACTGCCAAGAGAGTAGGTATTGAGCCCTGACCTGGGGCATGGAGGCTTGGGCAGCATTTTCATCTCTGCTACTGGAGGCAGCAAAAGGCAGGCTCCCTTATGGGCCCAGGCAAACCCCAGAGTAGGTGTTCGATGCTCAGGACTGGGTAATTCACCTCTGTGGGCCTCTGTCTTGTGCACTGAAAGATGTTGAGCAGCACCCTTACCCTTCACCTATCAGATGCTGATAGCATGCTCCCTACCCAGAGCCATGACAGATGTTCCCTCAGGTGAGGGGTGGTGGTAGCTAAACACCTTCAGCCAGGAACTACTGCCCCAGAACAATGTCTCCTGCTGCTTACCCACATCTTTGGTGTTGCACGCAAGTCAAAGCAGACAGAACAGGCATCTGGGGTCGGGGCAGGACAGAGCCAGTCCATCTGCTCACTTGCAAGTCCCATGTTTATTCTGTGCCCTTCCTGGGTGGAAGTAAGAGTAGTCTAGTTGCTGAGTTCCCTCTGTGACAGTGCTGCCTCAGTGGGCAGCGCCTTAAACCAGCCCTTCCTACAAGGTATCACAAGACCCTTTGTAGATGAGCTAAGAGAATCAAAGGGAATTTGAGGAATACTGTGTGGTCATTCACAAAGTACATGACAGGATGAAGGCTCTGAGAGGTTTTGCAATAAGAAACCCTATTTAAATATCACAACCCAGATTTGTGTTGAGGTCAGCCTATTATAAAAGTTAAAAGAAGGTTGAAACACAATGGGCGCAGGCCTTCTTGGTTTCTTTGGGTGGACTGGAGCCTTTCCTGAGATTTCCAGAATGGCTATATTCTCTTGGTTACTTCTAGTCCTGAGTTCAACTTCCCCCTGAATTCTCCAGCACATTCATAATGTGTCTCTTGCCACTTTCCCCTTATTTTTGCTCTTTATAGCCTGAGGATTCAGATTTCAGGTCTCTTTTCCTAATCCCCCCCAAATACTCCATAGGACATACATGTTCAGCAGCTTCCCTGTGGCTTGGGGGTGTCTTTTACACCCCACAATCTTAACCTTCCTTTCACCTCAAAATTTTACTCTTACCTTCCTCAAACTCGTGCCCCATGACTATTCAACTGTCCTCACTTTATTATACAAAAGCAGTTTCCTTTCCCCCTCACTCAGCCTAGACCTATGTTAGCATTTTCAAAGCCTTAATAGGTAACTACATAATTTATCATCCGAACTATGACCCTGGAGAATAAAAGTGGGCCTACTAAAAATATCTCTGGATCAACAGGAGGTCCCAGGCAAACCAGGTAGCATCATCAGATAAGCTTTCTTCTCTGCTAGGAACAAAGGGCTCCTACCCATGCCTGATCTCAACCTAGCACAGCTGCTGTGGCTTGGAAATGGCAGCACTTCCTGAATGCTTTCTCCTCGCTCCTCAGGCCCTGCCAGTGGAATAGGATCAGGGAACTATGAAGAGTGGCTGCCATTAGCATTGGCTTTAAAGGTGGAAAACTCTGCATTACTCACTGCTTGTCTGCCATTTCTCATCAGTACATGGCCATAGGGCTCACCAATGCTTTCCATCCTATAACTGTTAATGTCCCTCGTACCGAGAATGGACTGTGGGCATCTTTGAGCTCAGAGGTGCACTGCCACCGGCCTTTTCTCAGATGACAATGGCAGGTTGGAGAGGACATGGGGAATCACATTCTAGGGGTCCTGTGATGGAGAGGCATGTCTAGGAGGTGAACTGGCAGGAGCCACACAAGCAAGGCATCCAGAATAGCAGACGTCTTTGTTTTGCTAGGGATGGTCCAAGGACTATGCTGCAGGAAATGCCACCTTACGTCAATGACTGATTTGAGTAAGAATTTTTCAGAGATCAAAAGTGCTGAGCATCACCAGCCATGATCCAACTGGGCCAACTGTACTGTAGATGTCTAAACAGTAGCACTTCCGCCTAGTTCCTTCTGCCTGGCCACATTCAGTGCTGGGTGCCCTCTTTAGGGCACCCCTGAAGAGCCAGCAGGCAGATGACAGGGTCCCACTGCCCTCTGAGCCTCTCTGATGTGTCTGTCCCATCCTTTCCTCACCCCCAACACCAAGCCAAACTGAGAAATCTGGGTGTGGAAGGGCGTTCCTGGCACATTGGTCCTGGCGAGCAGCCTGAGCCCTGTTAAGTCTCTGGTCCCAGTCCCCCACAGTGCCTGTCACCACCAGTGACTGTCATTGTCCCTTAGACTTCTCCCTAGATGGAAGATAGTAGAGGAAGAGACAGAGCTTCCAAAGCAAAATGTTGAGGTGCTGAGAACTCCGGCCTCACCAGTGTGTGACCCACCTGCCCCAGCAGCCTTCTCTTTAATTCTGCATGGGGCTCAGACTTAACGGGGTCACTGTCCTTCACCTTCTAGCAGCCTCCAGAGAAGCCTGCCAGCCCTGTGCCTCTGCTTGTCTCACCGCTGGCCCTACAGCCTTTGGGCATTTATACTACCTCCTCTCCTCTCGTTCCTTCCACCTAGTCTATTTCCAACATTAGCAACAACAAAATCTTCCTAAATTTCAATCAGATTATTTTCAAAACTCCAAAATTTCCAACTTCCTTCCAAGTAGTGGTCAAGACCATGACTCCTTCCACATCATTGCTTTGATTCCCCTTATCCCCAGAACTGCTCTGGACACTCTGGAGTGAGTCCTGACTTTGCTCTTGTTAGTTATATCAGCTACACTTCTGCCTCAGGACATTAGCTCTTGTTACTCTTACTGGAATGATCTCCTTTTAACCCCAGTCTCCTGTGCTTGCTCACTCAGGTCAATGGAAATCAGAGGACTTTCCTGACCATGCAAAGGAAATCTGCTCCCACCCTGCACTCCCCATCTTGCATGACCTGCTCTGTTTCCTCCATAGGGCACAGCAGCATCTGACACGCTGGGTACTTGCTTGTCCATTTGTTCATTCTAGAAGGTAAGCTGAATGAGGATAGTGTTCTGTCTGTCGGGTTTACTGTTGTAGTCCCGGGACCTTGAACACAGAAGTGCTAAGTACTGATTTTAAGGGGCAAATAACAAAGGAGTGAGTCAGTTGCAAAGTTCCAGAAATCTCTCTAAGTCCCCAGAGGTCAGCAATGAATGCAGCCTACTTCCCACCGCTGGTCCCTTCCCAAGCTCTTTCCCAGAAGGTCACCAAGTCCCCCAGAGAGAAGCTCTTCCCATGAGCCTGCAGCCTCTCCTGCTCCCCACACAGGGCATTCTATGCAGCAGGGAGCCATTCGTGTGTCACAGACATGAGCACATGGCTGCTGCAGCTCCCACAGGATGTCACTTCTAGATGGGGCAAAACAGCCACATCTAGGATGGGAGGCATCTGCCACCTTGCTCCAACCCCACCTCCAGGCCTTGCCTCAGAGAGCCCAGAGTTGGAGAGCACCCTGCTGGGCCCTCCTTCTCAACAACCTATCTCTGGGATTGGGGAGGGGCTGGCGACAGCAAAGAACAAGCATCTCCTTGTCTCTCCTATGTCACTCCTCTTTGGAACTGAGCTTTGATCACTAAATTAGAAGAAATACCCAGTTGTCAACCTCCATATACATGTGTTTTGTGCATTATTTTAAAGTACATATCTGAGGGGCTGGGGAGATAGCTCTGTGGCACAAGTGCCTGCCTGGCAAGTACAAGGTCATGAATTCAAACACCGGTCCCATTAAAACACAAAAACAAAAAAATAAAGTACATATCTGGGGCCAGGGAGATAGCTCCATGGCACAAGTACCTGCCTGGCAAGTGCAAGGTCATGAGTTCGAACTTGGGTCCCACCAAAAAAAGAAAAAAAATAGATAAATAAAAAACACACACATCTGTTCACACAAGTAGAAAGCAAGCGAGGTGCTTTGATCCAGTCTTTTCCACACTGCTCCCAGTGCCCCAGGTCCCATCAGTGGAACACAATAGAGGCATATTCCACTTGATCTGGCATCATCCTTGTCCTCCTGGGGCAGTCGAAATGGGGCATGTTGGCATAGATGGTGAATTCTTCCTCTTTCCAGGGGTCCAGGTTGATCACATTGCAATACACAGCCTCAGCTTGGCAAGAAAAGTCCTTTAGAAACAGAAACCCAGTCATAGATGGCCACACAGTAAGGACTTCTAGAACCAAAGCCAGGTGCTTGGGTGTCCCTAAGGGGAGGTGAGTGGAGCCCTGGGTTTTCACACACACACATTCCTTCCCCACCAGTCACCCACTTCATCCATTGCCCACACCAAGAAGCCACAGCAGAGACAGCCAAGGGTCTCTCTGTGTAAGACTTCGTTTACTGCCTTACCAAGGGTTTGTGGAGAAAATTGTTCTGACGTCTCAGTTGTTTCTTAAATAGTCCTAGAAAAATTAATAAGCTCAAGGTCAGATTTGAGTTTATGGCCTAACTGCAAAATGCAGAGCCCATTTAGTGGGCTTCTAAAGCTAAGTCAATCTCCCAGGAAGACAGGGGACATGAGTATATTTTGCAGTTTCACTGTTATCTGGGTAAAATTATTTGCCATCAGTATTTCTTTTAGTTGGTTCATCTATATGCAGAAAGAATTTGTGTGATGGAAAACTCCTGCTGCTATGTACAGAGTCCCTGGTGACCCTAGAGAATAATTATAGCCTGCCCAGCACCCCTTCAAGGCTGTCTCATGGGAAAGACACCCCACATCTCCCCCCAGCTTCTCCCTTTCTGCATTCCCACTTCGGGGCCAGCTACTCAACTCACTCTCATGCTTCCATTTCTTCAAGATCATGACCGAGAGACCCACCAGGAACAAGATGATGGCCACAATGCCAAGGGATCCAGAGAGGGCGGTGGCTGCCATGCTGACACTGTAGAGCATGCCCAAGGGAGACAAGGTCAGCACAGCTGCTGTGATTGCCTGGTGACCACCACCAAAGTACCCTGGGATCCCTGCCCTGCGCCTGCTCACCAGCTCTGGGCTTTTCCCTCTCCCTATAGTCGAGCATCTGCTGGCATCTGTCCACGGCCACGGTCCCACCTACACCCTCAGACCCTTTTTCTGAGCCTATCCTCCCCTGAGTCCTACAGACCTGGTCTCTGGCTTCAGCGTGGCATTGTTGCCTGCAGGAAGTAAAGGAGAGGAAAAGGAAAGGATTAGTTGGAAGCAACTTTCACACACATGCAAATAAAGCACTTGACGTCCTGAATGGTAATGTTAACTTCTGATGACCTCATTTAATCTTCACAAATAGACACGAGGTATGAACATCATTATTTCCATTTCACAAAGACCGACTCACAAGGATGAGACTTGCTCAGGGCCACAGAGCAAGTAAGCCGCAGAGACTGGCCATGAACTCGTGTCTCTAGCTTTAAACTATGTGTTCACACACCCTGCACTCTGCTGCCTTCCTGTCATCATTTCACTTCTGACCTTCTGACTTCTGTCCTTAACAGAAGGATTATGTCTTTATGTAGCTATGATAGGAGGCCCAGAAAAAAGCAAGGAGAGTGACCCAGTGGTGGGGACCAGGAAGCAGGTGTGCAGGAGCTTGAAAGGGTTCTGATACTAGAAGCTATGGCAGATGCAAGGATTTGCCCACATTCTAGGGAGGAAGGAGAGAATTGGTCCTACCGTCAAGGAATTTCTCCTGCCTTGAGGATCAGAGACCCCAAGCCCATGTCTTCTGCAGTCACAGCTGCCTCTAGATTCTCAAAGTGGGAAAGAATCTTAACACCTTCTAATCTTAGAGGCAAGCAAACTCTGAGTTAAATGCTGCAGCCAAGAGCGAGTCCATATTTTTACTCCAAACCCAAGCTTTCTGGCCTGCTGTACTCAGGCTTTGCCTCTTTCTCTCTCCATAAGGTGGGGCTGATGATCCCTGGTCCTGGAAGGTGGCACTTGTCTGATCACTTGCACCAGAAGCTGGCTACACTGTGATGCAGGGATAGCTGCCAAGAAGGTGAAGGGACACATTGGGTCACTACAGCCATCTATTCCCAGGTTGTAGGGCCCCTTGGTCACCAAGCCAGATAGAATTGTTCTGGGTACTTCAGCAGCCAAATTCCTTTCTGCCTACCCACTCTGTGTAGGTCAGTGGCCCTCATCAAGTTCCCCTAGGACGGCTGCTGGGTACCTACGTAAGGTCAGGAGATGGCTCGGAAGCCAGATCTTCCCAGTGCCTATCGTTGAATGTGAGTCATCCAGGATGCAGCACAGGGTTAAGGGGTTTGGTACAGGGTGACAGAACATACATGATGTTGTGGTAAGGACTGGGGAACCTGAGTCACCAGCTGACGGAGGCTGGCCATGCCTGTGTACCACAAGGAGCAGAGACAGCACAAGGGTGGCCATGCGGGACGAGGAAGGAATGCAGCTGTCCTGTGAAGGCAGAGGCAGGGCTGGCCAGGAACATGAGATCATGAGGTCATAGAAGGACTTGATCTTTTGGGTCCACACCAGCCTAATCTCCTGGCTGTGTGATCTTAGGGCAGACACTTACCCTCTCAGAGCCTCATTTTCTTCATCTGTGAAGTGGACATAATATGAACAACTACCTCATAGAGTTTTTTAAGAATTTATGCTCAGCTGTTGTTAAAGTAACAGCCATTTTATCTTGGGCTTATTTTCAGCTGGTCTTACCTGGTGAGAGTGACAGGGCCAGATTCTCCTGGGAGGCATTGCTGGCTCTGAGGACCTGAACGCTAGAAGTGATCCAGTTCATCTCACCCAGGGACCATCAGGAAGTTCTTGGCACAAGTAGGTCCTCTTTAGTTGGAAGCAGCTTTTCCCAAAGGTACAAAAGGTAGACACGGGGCCTCAGGCAGCTGGCACCTCTTCTCCACTGTCTTTTATTCCTCCAGGCAACCTGCTAGGGGCAAATGGTAAATCTCACCACTAGAGAGGCCCTCGAAGGCATGGCGACTATATCTCTCTATGGAAGGCATCTGCAGACTGGCCTTCTACAAGGACACAGTCCAAAGTTGGCTCCCTGCCTCTGACACATTGCCCTTCTGGCACAGGTTTCTGAAGTCACCTCTGTCCTCTGCTTACTTGGGTTACTGTTGGTCTCCTGTTGCAAGAGGGTGAGCTCTGCAGAACAGAAACCTGTTCCGTTTGGCCCTCCCTACATCCCCAGAACCTAGGGCAGTGCTCCATACAGCAAATAAATTTAAAAAAATACATTTGTTGGTTGAATGAATAAGTGTGATTGAGTGAGTGAATGAGTGAGCAAATGTCAAAATGACTTCATAGCAGGCTGACTACGATCACCCAACCTGTGCTAGATTTTTTTGTTTGCTAGTTTGTTTGAATTAGGGATCGAACTCAGGACCTTGCTCTTGCAAGACAGGCTCTTATGCCGCTGAGCTATCTCCCTGGCCCTGTGCTACAATATTGGAAAGCCTACACCCTAGACTTTCGAATTCTCAGGTGACAGCTGATCTTTATCCTTCTAAGGAGAACTTGGTTTGAAATAGCTCAGATCACTCTGAATAATCCCAGCTCTATGGTAAAAATGGTAATGGCTGAATTGAACAATGGCATTTTCTAGACAAGAAGGGACGCATCTCTGAATATCATGAACACTGTGAGGAGGTCCTGGATGAGGAAGTCTTGCCCTGTATGGGTGGCCCAGAAGAGGAAGAGAGAGGCAGAGTGGGAAAGGGACTGTCCCACAGTCACCTCACACTTGCCCAGGCCTCAGTTCCTGCCTAGGCCCTGAGGTTAAAAGCAGTTATGCTTCAGACCATCCCGCCCACCACATCCTTGAAGACATCCAGAAGTTGGGAACCCCACCACTAACAAGGCCAGAACTGGAACTTAGAGCCCAGGAGATGTGGATGAGTCACTGTGCCTGTTTGGACTAGGTTTTCCTGTTGGTGAAATGAATAGACTGAGAAGAGAAATGAGACGTGACTTCGAGAACACTGAGCTCTTCCCACGAGGTCTGAGCTCTTCCCACTAACATCATCTCATGTTCCCTTAGCATGCAACCTTGCGCCTGGTACATTGCTCAGGCAGGGCATCACCCAAAGAATGGGAAAAGCTCTTCTCAGAAAATAGCCTCAGTGTTAGAAATTGTTTTTATTTTTAATTCTCTAATGAGTGAAGATATCATAGTCCTTTCAGGTGGGGGCATTTAAAGTTTCTGTTTTGTTAACAAATACTACGCTAGTTTAAGATTCAAAGGCGGAGGAGGCATGGTACATTCACCATGAGTTTTACGCACACTGAAGCAAACACACACACACGCACACACACACATTTTTTAAACATTTTCCCTACAGATAATAGTGCATCACATACATTGTTCACACTCACTTTTTGCAGTATATCTGGGAGCTAAGTTCTCTTCAGTATGTACAGAACTTTGTCTCACTGTTTTTCAGCAGCTGAATGTCCAAGTATACAGATGCCCACACATGACTTTAACTGGTTTCCTAATGTGTATGCTTAGATTGCTTCCAATTTCCATTCTTCAGATGATGGGTTGTTATTAAACTTGTATAGGGTCACTTTGCACATGCATGAATACATGTGTGAGATCGGGAATAGTTTTAAAACAGATTTGTAATTCATATTTTAGGAAGTCAGCATTTTTAAAAATTCAAAATGTGGTGTTAGCCAATTTGATAACTCATATTATAAGCTAGATTTCATTCTGAATGGCCCATAGGTGTTTCTAAACATCAAAATGTTCATGAAAAATTGGAGATTTGTGCCAGGGTTAGGGGCTCACACCAGAGTCTCATACTCAGGTGGCTGAGGTAGTAGGGTCACTGAGGCAGGAGGGTTAAGGCCAGCCTGGGCTATATAATGAGTTCAAGGTCAGCCTGAACTAATAGCAAGACCCTGTCTCAAAAACAACAAGCCCAATGCCAGCTGTCCTTTTCAATGAGTTTCTCTCTCAAGAATATGATGGAATTTCCACAAAGCTGCACAACATGGTACAGAAAGAGACCAAATGCCAGTGTAGATCTTGGAATCCAACTATTATCAAGCTAGATATTAACAATAAAACTTGCAAAAATGTCAATGAAGACTTCTCATCACACTAAATTTGTTTACGATTTGGAAAATACAGCTATTTTTCATAAAATGGTAAGATGTAATGGTGTCAGTACTCTTTCTGGGTAGTACTAGGAATCAAGCCCAGGAACACTATACCACTGAGCTCTTTTTATGTTATTTTGAGACACAGTCTTGTTAAGTTGCCCAGGCTGGCACTGACTTTGTAGTCCTCCAACTTCAGTCTCCCAAGTAGCTGAGATTACAGGTAGGTGCCACATTCCCTAGCTATCATTTTAAATAGATTTAGTAAATATTTTTAAAACTTCTTTAGTTTTTATTTCCACATCAACAGTAGTTCTTTAGGCCTTCTCGGTAACCTTCTTTCTCTGAAAATATGACCTCAGGGGAAAATTATCAGCGTTCAAAAGTCAAGATCAAAAATGCCAGGGTCTGTGGGCGGTGGCGAGCATCAGAGAGGAGGCAGCCTCTTAGAAGTGAGAGCTTTAGTGGGCTGCCTCAGTGCCAGAGAGGACGCAGCCCAGGCCCTGAGGGGGGAAGCGGCTAGAAGGAACGTAAGTGGTTGCAGGCTATCTGCTGCCCAGCACCTGCTGCGGTCCAAGGGCCACCGCCCACGGACCACCCGTGGCTCCCTGCACCCGAAAGCCCCACAAAAATGCTCGCATCAGCAAAAGGCTAATTTAGTCCAAGCCAGGCCACACATTGTTGACGCTTACACGGCATTGTGGGGTTGTACATATTACAAACATGTACTATTTTTTTAAATTCCACTTTAATGAAACAAGGTTTGTATCTACAGCAGAGGTGGGACTGGCATAAAAAATATCAAAGGAGACAGCACACACCTGCAATTGCAGCTAGGAGGCTCACACAGGAAGGTTGCAGGTTTGAGCTCCGCCTAAGTAATTTAGCAATTTAGTGAGATTCTCTCTTAAAATAAAATTAAAAATAAAATTTTAAAGGGATGGTGATGGGTCTCAGTGTGATAGCCTGGTTTCAGTCCCTAGTGCCCTGCCACATGATGAAAGCAAAATATACAAAATGATGAGACCATGTGTTATAGCTATAATTATAATACAAGAGTGCCACCCATTCTAATCAAAAAATCATTTGTACATACAATCTGACCCAGCAGTGGGACACAGACTGCCAGGGTGGGGCGAACCTTACATGGACCCTGGATTCTCAGGGCTGGCCCTCTGTACCCCGACATGCAAAGGGACAATGCAAATATAGAAGGTGACAACACGGGAAGCCTGCTGGGAGGAGGTGGCATTTGTGCTGGGCTGTGGCATCCCGGGTGGAGTGGGGTGGGGCGCCAGAAGAGCAAAAGCAATGCGCACGTCCGACTGGTGGGCGAGAGGCGGATGACGCACACCGGGGTGCTGCAAAGCTGTCTCCTGTGATGGGGAGGGGAGGAGGAACCCAGCCTGGAAACACAGTGCAGCCATGACATCTGCTCCCTGGACACCTGTCCTGTGTGGCCCAAGAAACGCCTAAGTCAGCTTCCCTCCCAGTGTGCCCGGATGCACCCCAATGGCTCTTTTCCCGGTGCACAGCGGCGCTGCTGTGATCCGGGAGAACACCGCGGGGGTGACGCTGAAGCCCCTCCGCTCCAGGGCTTTAGAGGTCTCTGGACATTATTGTAAATTTGCGTTTCTCTGAACCAAAACCGCTTGCCCTGCTGAGGTCTGCGGCCGACCCATTTACAGGATGGGCTGCCTTGAAGCCCACGACGGGGTTCTGAGCTCCACCGGGGCTGGTTTGCAAATCCTGAGCTGTGGCTTCCTGCGAGAACCGACGAAGTCCGCCTGAGTCAGGCAGCAGCTCAGGAGGAGCCGCCGGGACTCAGATGGACTCTCGGAGGGGGCGTCCTGGCCCGCCGGGCTCCGGAAGGCCCCTCACCCGACGGAAAAACATAACCCGTTTGTTTGGAAAACAACACGTTTTTGGCAAGTTCTAAACGGCCTGTGAACGCCTCAGGATCTCCTTGCTCCAATTCCATTTTCTCTAGCCTCTAATTTCGTTACCAAGCATTTGCTATTCAGAGCTGGGACTCCAAAGGCAGATTTATATATTCTTTTTATAAATGTTTCTTTTTTCTAGTACTGGGAATTGAACCCAAGTCCTTTGCCTTTGCTCTGAGCCTGTCTCTGTCCATCTGTCTGTCTCTGTCTCTGTCTGTTTCTGTCTGTCTGCCTGCTTGCCTGTCTCTGTCTCTGTCTCTGTCTCTGTCTCTGTCTCTGTCTCTGTCTCTGTCTCTCTCTGTCTCTCTCTGTCTCTCTGTCTCTCTGTGTCTCTGTCTCTCTCTCTCTCTCTCTCTCTCTCTCTCTCTCAGGTCTTGCTAAAATGCTCAAGACTGGGCTTGTGTTTAAGATCCTCCTTCCTCAGCCTCTCAGAGTAATGGAATGCTCCACCATGCCTCACACATTTTTTTAAGGTTGTAAGTTCTAATATTAAACAAGCTAATATGTTATTCATCTCAGGATACTGAAAAAATATTGAACAAGAAACAGAAAATGAAACGCAATGCAGAGAAAAAGTGATACATTCAGACTTAAATAAATTTGGGGGGAAAGATAAAATACAAAAGGAAAATAGAGCTCAGAGGTGCTGGTTTCCATGAATGTCCCACGGACATGTGCACAGAATGTGAATTAATCTTTAATTCCGTTGTCAAACATAAAGAATTTTAAAAACTAGATTTTTGAAATGCACAGGATGTGAACACATGTTCACATAGTTTAATATAAAAATACAATATGTTCACATAGTTTGAATATGAAAATATGGCATTCTCTTTTTGAAAAGTCTCCTCTTTGAGTAAGAAATTTTTACCTAACAAAACACAACATGAATGGCAAGTTTTGGGAAACGTGACCAGCCTTAATTTTTCCCAAATGTAACCTAGATCCTGGTTACTCTATAAAAACAATTGGAAAAGGAGGAGAAAGAGGTGGGGAGATAGGTTGGCAGCTTAAGCCCCTGCCTGGCAAACACAAGGTCCTAAGTTTGATCCCTAGTACCGCATGCCGTGCCTGCCCTGGAACAAGAAAAGGAAGAGAGAAAAATGCAAAATGGAAGGATTTAGCACATTTTTTGGTAAGCGTGAAGAATCTGAAACAAGCATCAGTGGTAATGCTAAATATTCCAATTTCAAATGTGATTTGAAAATATGTTATTAATGCTGCAAAAAACAGATTCTGCATGATGAGAGAAATATTGGCATGCTGTTGAACACATAGACATAATTTTACTTTTGGAAAGATAGAAGCTAGCATTCAGATTATCCAAGAAAGTTTGCACATTTTAACAGGAATTTTCTTCATTTGCAGAAATCATAGAAGTTTATAGCATTATTGACCCAGAATACAAATATAAATACCAAATAACATGTAGACATTATTTGGCAGATAAAAATAG
>PVKN010019986.1:0-16124 GCA_004027915.1 Capromys pilorides | reverse complement strand
GAAGGGAAGGGAAGGGAAGGGAAGGGAAGGGAAGGGAAGGGAAGGGAAGGGAAGGGAAGGGAAGGAGATTTTAAAAAATGATAGGCAAAAAATGGGAACAAATCTTTTGTACATGGCAAGGGAGAAAAGGGTTCAAGGGAGGGGAGAGGAACAGGAAAAACAGAAGAATTAAGATATATTATGTACAGGTACAAATTTCCTTTGAGGAGTATGATCACTATTTATAACAAATGTGTACTATAACAACAGATAGAAATTGTCTCAAAAAATAAACATACTAAGATTACATAAATAAATATATTTGCTCTTAAAAAACACAAATATGTAGGAGCAATATAGTACTGTGTCTATAACTACTTGCGAGCAGTTTAAACAGCACTAATATACATATAAACAGAATGGTAAAACAAACAGTAAAGAGAAAGATGAGTTGGGGAGAAAACACATGAAAATGCTTTGCACTGTATTTTAAAATTTCCTGCAGATCTCAATGTACTCCAAAATAAAAGATTTTAGACGTACACACAGATGTCCTCCTACTAGGACCAAATAATTATTTCAAATACACTGATCTTACCTACTGTATGTTTTATTTTGAGTACAAAATGAGATGCTTCTCTCCTACTCAGGATGCGGTCTCTCAAAGTAATCACTAACTGCAGAGTGTAACTTTACACCCTTTTCTTTATGCTCCACATTCTTATGCACTAGTAATACTGCTGGAACATTACAAAGTCCTGCACATTGTTCAGAGGTGACCTCCAACTCAAAATCCTGTGCTGGCCACTCTCTAGTCACATAACCTGGGGCAAGTATCATTGTTTCTCTTGGGTAGTTTCCCTAGCTGAAGAATGGGAATAATCACAGACTTTACCACAGAGCACCTACACCATGAGTAAATGAGGTGATGCCCACAAAGCTCCTAAGTGTCTGAAACACAAACAGCACTTAATAGACATCATCAGTTACTAGTAAACACGAGCCATGAGGTATTCATCAGTCTCATGGTCAGCCCGTGTCCTCATCCTGTTTGTTTTCATTCCCTTTAACATTCAATTTATGGTTTCTTCTACTATCTAAATTTTAGCTTTCTAAAACAAGGCAAGTCCAGGTGGGGGTGGCACATGCCTGTAATCCCAGCACTAAGGAGGGAGCCCAAGCTGTGAAGTGAGACCCTGCACACACACACACACACACATACACAGACACATCTTAAAAAAAAAAAAAAACAAGGCAATGATAAATTTGTGTTAAAAAGGGGGGAGGGGACAAGTGAGATTGTCCTATAACAGATTCACAATCAGTGGGTTCATTTATAATTTTGAACTCACCCTTCATAGAAATCCCAGCCAGCTGCTGCTCAAATCAGGGACTTTATTACTAACACTGTACAACTCAAAGATTTACCTCTTATTATGAAAGATATCAGGCCTGTGTCCCAGGGTACAGGTTAGCTAACTGGCATGAGCTGCAAAAAGACATTCAACCCTGGTCCCGCAAAAGTTAACTTTCTACAGATGTTACTATCATCTGACCCAACAACTATGTAATGTCTTTTTTTTCTTTTTGGTACCAGGAATCGAACTCAGGGCCTTGCACTTGCCAGGCAGGTGCTTATTCCACTAAGGTACATCACCACCCCACTACATAACACCTTAATCGGCTTCTTTTTACTGACCGTCTGCTACTCACAAGGTACACTGCTGGCATACCACACACATGGGCCCAGTAAATCCTCAAGATAGCTATGCACAAGATATTGTGAGACCCATTTCCCACATGAGGAAATATGTTTAGCAAAAGAAAGGCCCACACACTCAAAAGTCTGACTGGCAGAGCCAGGATGAGAATCCTGATTGTTCAGACTCAGATTCAAGTTGCTTCCAACACAATGTATTGCTCTTGGATATGAATAGAAACACACAAGAAGAACCATCATTAGTTACTTATACCAAGGACACCATTTTTATCTGACCATTCACATGAATTTTCTTGAAATAACTGGGCTTAAGGTGCTCTGCTTTTGCTTAGTGTGGCTTGCTGTGGATTTTCTATTTTCAACAGAGGAAACTGTCTTTTTCAAAGACACCAAAGAAAATGGACCCCCAACAGTCAATAAAACAACACTGGGAAGAGTGGACCACATCCAAAGGGAGATGTTACTTGGTGGCAGCGTCCAGAAGACTGCCAGAAAAGGAAGCACAGGTCACTTAATTGCAATCCAATAATCTTTTCGGGCTCTCTCAATGACACAGCAGGGTGGGAGGACCAATGAAAACCAAGGTAGGGAGGAAGGCCAGGGAAGTGAGAGGACACTCCCTGATCCGTCCTCACCTGCTCTCCCTGCCCACCAATGCACTTGATTCAGGGGCAACACTGTCCTCTGCAAAGCAGCTTAGGAAAGACTAATCCTTTTACAGTCTACCAAAGACACTGATGTCAGAGGAGAAGCGAGACGGGAAGAGAGGCTGCTCATGACTTAATGCAACTTATTTGACTCCTCAGCACTATTTACTCCACAGTCCCATCAAACGCTCTCCAACTAAGCACACGCTAACGTTCTGTACATCTTAACACTACGGCACATACACACATTCCCATGGAACAATTCATACTGATTTAATGCCCTAACTGTCCTTCAGTCAGACCACAAAATGCTTTAGGGTAGAGACAGAGGAAGCTCCAGGCTGACAAAGAGCCCACAGACCTCAAATTTCAAATACAAGGAACAGAGATTCTAACACACTAGGATGAAGTTGACACAAAGCAGACTGGACCGCTTGGCAGCAGCCACAAGATGTCAGCCCAGGGACCACATACACTGTATGCCCATTTCCTGTGCAGCATTTGGCATACAGTAAGTACTTGTTAGCTTTAGGTGTTGCAATGAGGAAGGCTTCCCAAGTCCTTCAATTACCAATGTGACCCTGGTAGTATTTTGGGTGCATGAATGTTTAAATTACTATTTACTCAACCCTCAGGATGCTTGTATCAGGCAAGAAAGTCCAAGGCCAGCTCAGTACAAGTGATCAGTAACATACTAATTAAACTCAAAATGACCTAATGAGTCTGAATGACAGAACTAAGGAAAATAAGTTTTTTTTACATAAAAATGAGGTGTTCTCTAATCTAAATTGTCCCCTCATTCCCAATTACACGTAGATTATAATTCTTATTCTTTTTCCTCCAGATGAAACACTAGTGGTTACTGTCACCTAAGAAAAACAGTTTAGCTAAGCGACAGAGAAAGCATATAATGTTCTAGTCCAGGGCCCAAGTTTCTGCAAATAAAGTTTTATTGGAACAGAGCCTTACCCATTCACTTCCGTATTATGTGTGGCTGCTTCTGTGACGCAATGACCACGGTAGCTGAAGAAAATCACAAGCCTAAAATATTTACCTACTTTGCCTTTAAGAAAAAAATCTGCTGACTTCTGATCTTATGAAGCAAGCACTGGCTAGGAAATCAAAAAATCTACATTGAAAGACCAGTTCCGTAATCACTAGCAGAAATTACCACATATTTCTGGGCCTCGGCCTTGGTTACCTCTTGAAAAAAATCAGGATAGCACCATCTGCCCTGCAGGGGTACTACACAGACTAAATGAGGTAAGACAGATAAAACACAGCAAGTAAGCAATGGGTGATAGCTAATAAACTATAGGCAATATAACTTAGGTATATAAATGTGTCTGTTGCATTAATACTCAAATGTAAAGTTATTCAAGCTCTAATCAAGCATAAAACAATGGGCTAGCATTCATTTCCCTTCTAAAGAATATAACAAGAAGCCTATTGTTTTATAAGGCCAAAATTATTCCACCTTTCTCATCAATTAAAAAAAATCAAGAAGCCGAGCTCCAAAGTTTAGTTAGCATAGTTCTGTTCATACTACTTTAAAAGTGTCAAAAAAAACCTATCAAGTACCTCAGATTCTGAATAAGAAATCTAAATCTATGATTAAGAAAAAGAAAAGCTTAAAAATAAGCTTCCAGGTTGAATAAAACTAGCATACTTGTCAAGTTCCTGAAACCACTCATGTAACCAGTATTTGTGGAGTGTTCACCATGCTCCAAGTCCTGGGATTCAGCTGTAACAAGGTAGTTTTCTCCATACTGAGAAAGCTTACAAACGGGACCTGCT
Organism: Capromys pilorides; assembly: GCA_004027915.1. Taxonomy (NCBI): domain Eukaryota; kingdom Metazoa; phylum Chordata; class Mammalia; order Rodentia; family Capromyidae; genus Capromys; species Capromys pilorides. The sequence continues at coordinate 11,981 of PVKN010019986.1, read as the reverse complement.
CAGGGTTCGATCCCCAGCCATGCCAGCCCTACCCCCAAAGCGCACTAAGATGGCCATTGAGACTGGGTGTGATGGCACATGACTGTAATTCCGGCGCTTGGGAGGCTGAAAACAGGAGGATCACTGTGAGTACGATCTGTGTAATGAGATCCTGAAGACCCTGTACTAAATACATTAAAAATAATAATAAAACAATAAAGTTGTATAAGATGTATTGCTTAACAGCTCATAAGCCATCCCCTCATCTAACTCTGCACTGCACGAACAGGCTAAGTGAATTGTCCATGGTTACAAGCTGGGAGTAAAGCATGCCTGCCCTGACTTGACTTGGCATTGAAGTGTTTCCTTAAGAATTATTTCTCAGAGTAGGGGCTGCAGAGATAGCTCAGTAGAATAAGTGCTTGCCTGACAAACACAAGGACCTCAGTTCAATCTCCGATTGTGAAAAAAAAATATTTTTTTTCTCTGAATCTTTCATTCCTTTATGACTTTATAAATACTTCGCAAACAAACAAAAAAGTATACAGACTTCAAAGTCCTGAGTTCCTCTAGACAGTGTCACTCATTTTTTCTGCCCTCCCACAGAATGCCATGTATTGCCATTACTTCATACACTACACCTGTATTGCACTGCAACCATTTGCTCACTAACAGCGCCACCCCCACTGGCTATGCACTCGCTGAAGAGAGGAGCCATGTGTTGGCAATAACTACTAATATGTGAGTACTTAGTATATGGCTGACTTGTAATTATAAACCCATTCACTTACTTTTTCATCATAATAATTCAATTAATTATTCCAATATTACACATGAGGAAACTGAGGCCTGGAGATGTCAGTAAAGCTCAACAGTAAGACAGACTGTAGAGATTATTAACACCCATATTACCTCAGTTCTGTTCCCAAACGAATCCTTCACCAAGCCAAACACCCTTCCTTCTTAAGACCAACAGGTCAAGCAACACAATCAAAAGCCATCATGGACACTCATTCCATCTTCCAATGGTGCTGTAGTGAGCACACAGAGCCACCTGGCCAGTGTGATGCACAAAAGGTCTGTTGGGAAGCTCTGATAAAGATGTCCTCCCAGGTAGAAAACACAAGTAAAAAAGACACAAGTAGACACTCTTCTTCCTTAAAAATTCCCTCAGCTACTTCTCAGTTTATCTGAGATATTAAATTTCTTTACAGTAATTTCAAGTCAGTTGAATCTGGTTTCAGTTACTTTTAGCCAAAAGCATCTTAATATACACACATAAAAACAGTGAAGGGGCCGGCGAGATGGTTCAGTGGTCTAAAGCGCCTGCTTAGGAGGGCTCAGGCAACTGCGGGGACTGCGGTTCGATCCCCGGCACCACATGCTGCGCCAGCGCCACCACCGGGGCGGGTGAGCCAGCCACAAAATAAATAAATAAAGAAACAAGCAAACACAACAAGCAAACAAATAAATAAATAAATAAAATTTAAAAAAAATAAATAAATAAAATAAAATAAAAACAGTGAAGTTGTGACTCAACCGTTGAAAAGGTGACTTCATAGCCCTCAAAAATGTAATGAATGGACTCTCTATGGTATCTTCCACTCCCAACATCTATTGCCAATGCCACACCCATTAGAAGCACTTAACAAAATGAGTGTGTAGCTGAATGAAATAGAATTTGAGCTCAGCTTTCAAACACAAATATGGTATATTTTATATCGAGTTATAAGCAAAATATTAGGACCTCAGGTCAACAATAAAGCCTCATGGCTCTTAAATGAGACTGAGGTTTTACGTACTTGAAAAATAAAGTTTATGAGAAATCCTGTAAGTGCCAGGTTCTAAATCCAAAACTGCCAGGTGTGAGCATACACATCTGTGATCCCAGCACTCAGAAGACTGAGAAAAGAGGATCATCATGAGTTCTAAGCCAGCCTGGGCTGCATAGTGAGTTCAACACAAGATGAGCCTGAACTACATAGTGAGACCCTGTCTCAAAAGTAAGTAAGTTCAAACAAATCTGGACTGAATTCAGCACAAAAGATTCTGCTTCTGTCAGTCCCTCTTACAAAGTCCACAGGGCCTCGCGGCAGTCATGCAAACCTCCCATTCTTCTTTCCACCTCAACTCCATCTGCAGAAGCTACTCCCTTAGAAAACTGAAAAAAAGCTGGGGAGAAGCGGGTAACAGAGGAGGGGACACAGAATAAGAGACCTCTTTAGCATTCTGAGACACATCTAGCTTTCATTCATAATGCTTAGTCTCTGGAATATTACACGGCTTTCCTGTTACTAAAACAAAATACCTAATGCCTGCAACTTAACAGAGAAGAGGCTGGTCCCACCCTCAGGGTGCACTGAGCACGGAGCGGTAGTGTGCGCCTGTAATCGCAGCTCTTGGTAGACCATAAACTGGCGAATCACTACGAGTCTGATCTAGTACAAGATCCTGAACACTCTGTAGACCCTTTCCTAAAATACGGAAAAAAAAAAAAAAAAAAAAAAAAGGGAGAGAGAGAAGAGGTTTATTGGTTTATAAATAAGCCAAGTTTATTGCTCGTGGTTTTAGAGATTTCAGTCTGTGGTGAAAGATTCTCCAAAGCAGTAACATCATGGCAGAAGTGCATTGCACAGCAAAGCCCCTCACACCTCATGGTGGTCAGAAGCAGGGAGAGAAGAGAAGAAGACACAGCAACAGGAAGGGCCCAGAGATAAGAATACCATTCCAAGTCACATCCCCAGCGATGCAACTTGTTCAACCAGGTGCCACCTTCTAACAGTACATTTAACTATGGACACATCAGTGAATGAATCCATTGGTGAGTTCAGTATGCCCATGATCCGTGCAGCACCTCTTAAGAACCACACCTCTGGACACATGAGCCTTTGAGGAGGCATTTAGGTCAAATCACAACAAATGGCAAAATGGCCAACCTTTGCAGCTCATTTGGGCCATTACACGGCACTTCCACCCTCTACCTATGCCTTCGCCCCCCATCAAGGGCACAGGAAGAAACTTCATCTTTAAACCTGAGGGGAGCCTCTATGTCACCCACAGGTCACTGAATAATTCTTAACAACCCACACCATTTCTAGTCAGTTACTCAGCAGGCTTCAAAACAGTGACCTAAAGGTAAAAAGCTCCATATCCTTTTATCAGTTTGCTTCCTTAAAAAAATAACAGTAATTAATGGAGACTCTTGTTATTAATGAAGGGTCACTCACCAATATCTCATGACTTATGTACTGAAGACACACAACAAATTCAAAGTCAAAAAAAAAAAAACAAAGTCAAGGCTGTATGTGTTTGTACACGTCCAACATAAAACCTCTCCCTATCTCTTCATTGGCCTTCACTCAAAGCACTTAAAGATATGGACTGTTTTATTTCCAGTTGAAAAACTCGAAGAAAGTCTCCAAAAACCACAACCTACACAAGCATCTCACTGAAGTCTAGGAATCATGCTGGTTGTTGACATATGACCCTTTTTGGGGCCAATTTTCATCCAGCAAGGCAGCACAGCCACCTTTCAAAAGTGCCTGAAGCACAGCTTACCTTATAATTGCTAGAGTTCACCCAAGAGGTAGCGAGTCCATCCACAAGCTTATCTAACATGGTCTGGTCATGCTCAAGGTCTGCAGACTTCTGTTTATCTGAGAAATAGTCTATAAGTTCTTGGCCAACCTGCAGTCGTTTCCCCACATCCTTTTGCAACACCTGAGCCAGGCAAGACTCCATGCGAGGCTCCATAGTAGAATTCAAATCCAGATCCAGCAAAAGCTAGAGGGCAGTCAGGATGACTCCCTCCTGGTAACCCTTCCAGGGAGGCCGCCTCTTTGTTTGCTGAAGGTTACTAAGAGCCTGTGTTTCAAAGATGCAATCCGGAGAATGGTAACAATGCACCATGTGTGTCTGAAGAGCAGCTGGTAGGATATTAAAAGTCCAATTTAAATAACTAGTAGGAGATAAAGGAGTGAGTGGCAGAGTGATGTTCTACTACTGGGTCGGAAATACTTCATAATTCAGCAGTCCATTCTGAAAAAGAAAAAAACAACAAATCAGCACAGATAACATAATGCTCAAATGTTACAAAACATTAAATCAACAAGTAAGCAATTCTTGCTACAGAATCATTCATAAAACAATATGGAGTGGAAGGCATGAATACTTGGCAACCATACTGAAATAACCAATTAATTTTATCAGAAGGTCAAGAGACAATGAGCCATATAGTTGGTAGACTGATATTTTCACAGGTTTCTAGCTTTTCAATGCATCAATCAAGAAAGCAATATTCTGCTATAGCTAGTGTATTTACTTGTAATTTTAATTTTGCTTCCCGTCAAACACATAGTACCACACTGTATCTCAATAACATTGCATTTATTGCCTTACTCTCAGCCTTTCAGAAAAAAAATTTCCTAAAACCAGAAGTGGGCAAGGTTGATAAAAACAACACTGAATATAATGGCCATCTGGGTCACATTAATCAAAGAGACCACCTACATAACATTTCTTGCTTGGCAGGTTTACAGTGGGATGAGTAGAAGCCCCTGCCACCTCCCCTCCTCCATCAAAGGAAAGAAAGACAGAAGGAGAAAAAGAGCACAGGCTCACTCACGTTCTGATCAGTTACTGACACAATACTGAAGGCCAACAATTGTATCATTTGGGCCTCTTGTTTTGTTACAAAATCAGATCTCAAAATCATAGCTGGGTAGAGTGAAACACATGATACAGGCAAAGTATCCAAAGCTGGGGGGTGGGGGAGGGGAGTACCAAGTCCTCAAAACTGTCTTAAACAGATTAGATAAGCTACCTAGTTAAAACATACACATACATTTCTTACTTCAATTTCTTCTCTTCTACTCAATACTTTTCACTCTAAACTAGTAAGACCCATATGCTAGACAAATACTCTACCACGGAGTTACATCTACAGCTCCTATATGTTTCTTGAAGGTAGTTATACAATAAAGGCTTAACTAAAATAGGTCATGAATTCATACATACAAAACTAACAGAGTGGCCTGGGGAGATAGCTCAGTGGAATAAGTGCTTGCCTGGCAAGCGCAGGAGCCTAACTTCGATCCCCAGTCCCACAAAAATAAATAAACACATAAAAAAATAAATAAACAAATAAACAAACAAATAAATAAATAAATAAATGAAATGAAACTAAACTAATAGAATAAGAGACTGGAAACTTCAGACACCAAGCAGAGAAGATTCTCATTTTCTCTGTCTGTTTCTCTCTCTCTCTCTCTCTCTCGCTCTCGCTCTCGCTCTCGCTCTCTCTCTCTCCCCCCCTCTTTCTCTCTCTCTCTCTCTCTTGTTTGCTCACTCTCTCTCTCAAAAAAAAGTAACAGTTCACTTTTACACATACTTTAACTAAACTGCCTTTGGGGCTACCTTTTCCAAACTTTTGAGTATTTTCTCCATTTCTACTGTTGAAGGTATTCAAAAACAGGTATTAATCACATGGTTCAAAATTGACAAGGTGTAAGAGTTTGAGACCTTCCTCTTACTCCTTTTCCCACTTCCTTCCCTAAAAGCAGACGATGTCACTAGTGCCCTATATATCTTTTAGGAATAATCATTTAGCTATCCAAACAAATAAATGTATGTTCTCACCTTATGTTTGCCCTAGGATGTTGTCTGGGCATTCACAATTAAATCATAAAAACAGAAATCAGCAACAGGCAAAAGTTCATATAGAAACTATTTTATTTAAAAAAAAAAAAAAAACTTCTATTTAAAAATGCAAGGGGCTGAGGAGACAGCACCGTGGCACAAATGCCTGCCTGGCAAGTGCAAAGCCCTGAGTTCGAACCCTGGTCCCACAAAACAAAAAAAAAAACTTGAGGAGGGTGTGGTGGCATCCACCTGTAATCCCTGCTCTGTTCTACTGCAGTCTCACTCACGCCAGCCTCCCTGGCTCCTTCTCTAGCTTTTCCCATTTTCTTTGGTGACTTCCACACCGAGGTAGATGATGTCACCCCTCTCTCAGACCTTTAACCTTTACCCTTCTAGTCATCTGCTCTCAACATCAGCAATCTCTCTTCCACTGGCTGCTTTCCAGCCACCTGTAAATGTCCTATAAATCACCCACCTTCTAAAGGCCATCTCTTGAGCTCACGTCTTTCATCAATGACACTGTTAACAATAAAACTTCTGTAGCCAGTTGTCACACCAGCAGCTCCACAGACACACCAGAACCTTTCTGTCTGGTTTCCCCAGCACTCCACCTCTGGGAGCTACCCTGGTGAGGATTCCTAGGGACAGCCTTATTGGCAAAATCAGTTTCTTTGCTTCTAAGTAACTCTACCTCTCAGCAGCATTCCAAACTTTCTTGTAAAATTCCTCACTTCTGGGAAAACACATCATGCCATCCAGCCATTTGTCTAGCTGCACCTTCGCAAATATCTTAAGCCATCTTTAACTACTCACAGGAGACTCTGCTTAAACACTACTCAGTAGTACTAAACACTGGAAATAACTCTAAAAGCCTGGAAATTACCAGGCAGGCATGGAACAGAAAGACTAGACAGACATAAGACCCAGTAGCCAATTTCTAACACCAAAAGTAGCAGCATCTCGGCCTTCCAGGGAACTCTGTGCATGTCATCTTTAAACCACCGGTCAGGATATAGTTGGGTATATAATTATTTACCCTGAAGAGAGCATTAAAATGCAGGGATGGAAGAAGTAAGTTTTAATGTTCTACTGCCTATGGGGGTGACTATAGGTGAAAATATTATGCTGTACATTTTAAGAAAATGTTTCATCCCCCCAAAAAAGAGAAATGTTTGAGTCAGATTTATTTACCTTATATTGAACATCATATAATGTATGCATGTATCAAAACATATGGTAACCTATAAAGACAGATTATTTTCACATATCAGTAAAAACAATACTTTTAAAACATGGAATTATTCAAATGAAAACCGTATTTTGCAGTAGATGGAAAAACTCAAAGTTAAACACTAAACATTTATAATTAAATCATAAAAACAAGGGGCTGGGGAGATAGCTCAACCACTTAAGCATCTGCCTGGCAAGCACAAGGTCCAGAGTTTGATTCCTGGTGACACACACACACACACCAAAAAAAAAAAAGAAAAAAAAAAAAATCATAAAAATAGAAATGGATAAAAGGCAAAAGTTCATGTAGAAACAATTTTATAAAAAACTGAACTACATAGTGAGATCCTGTCTCAAAATGACCAGAAAAGGAAAAAATGTGAGAAAATTATTGTTATAAAAATAAACTTAGAAATAAATAAATAAATAACTTAGAGCTCAGCAGCATAAGTGTCTGCCTAACAAGCACAAGCTCCTGAGTTTGATCCCCAGTACTGTATGTTGTGCCAGCTCCAAAAGCAGGTGTAGCGGTGCATGCCTGTAATCCCAGTGCTGGGGAGGCTGAGACAGGCGGATCACTATGAGTCTGAGTTGTGTAGCAAGACCCTGTATCAAATAAACAAACAAATAAATAAATAAATAAAATCTTTTTCAAAAAAGAAACAAACTGGAAGAGATGCTGCACACCTATCATCCCAGTTATGCGATCACTCACTCTAATGTGTGCAATTTTTAAAATTTTTTTTCAATGTGAGCAATATTATTTACAGTGTAAACGTGACAAACTACATGAAATGCTCATAAATGAATAAATGGTCCAATTTCACTACATTACAGTCCTTTTGGGGGGACAGTAGTGGGGATTGAACTCAGGCCCTGTACTTGCCAAGCAGGTACTTATTCTACTGAGCTATCTCCCCAGCCCAGTTTCACATATTACATGAAAAAGGCAGGGCACATAAATGAGAAAATCACTAATGTTGATTATTCTCTGGCCAAGATTACACATTCCTTAATATTTGTGCTTTTCTATATAGATTCTAAAATTTTTCTACAATGAATATATGCTACTTTTTAACTACAAATAAAATGTTATTCAAAAATCAGATACTATCACTTCACAATGGATGAAAACCTGCCTTTCAGTACTTTGGAATGCAATGTATACCTATTATTAAAGTATAGGGCCGGCGAGATGGTCCAGTGGTCTAAAGCGCCTGCTTAGGAGGGCTCAGGCAACTGCAGGGACTGCAGTTTGATCCCTGGCACCACATGCTGCGCCAGCGCCACCACCAGGGCGGGCTGAGCCAGCCACAAAATGAATAAATAAAGAAACAAACAAACACAACAAGCAAACAAATAAATAAATAAATAAAACTTAAATAAAGAAAGAAACTTTAAAGTATAAATCAAGAAAAAGTCTTAAATTCCTAAGAAAATAGAGCTAATGGATTAGTGGATCAGTTAGCTGACAGAATTAGAAAAGGAAAAAGGGAAAATGATACACAAGGGCCAGCTAAGATATTCAAAATGGTTAGTATTTGCCTTCACTAACATTTTAATGAGAAATCTTTAAGTTCTTTCAGATACTTTAAATGTTTTTCCCTAAACGTGTACTATAAGAGTAGAAAAGAATTTTAATTATAGTTTGCCTTCTCCTGGGGCAGGTGTATTAGAACCGCTTCTGCCTTCCCTGCTCTCGCAAACCTCTTCTAGAGGAGCAGCAGGTGTGCGCTGGGAACTGCTGCAGTCCCATGAAGGGGCCGCGAGGGCGCTACTGTGCTCTTCGCTTTCTGCTCGAAAGCGTCCATAATTTAAGTTTTATAACGTACTCTTTTAAAAAAAAACTTAGCCAGGAGTGGACATGCCTGTAATCTCAGCACTCAGGAGGCAGAAGGAGGCCCACTATGAGTTGAGGACCAGCCTGGCCTACAAAGTGAGCACAAGGCTAGCCCAAACTGCATAGCAAGACCCTGTCTTAAAAGGAAGAAGTAGAAGACGAAGAAGCCAATGTGAAAAAAAAAAAAACTGTTATAAAAATATAACTTAAACTGAAAGACATGGTACACACCTATCATCTGAGCTACTCACATGGCTAAGGCAACAGGATTACAACAAGTTCAAAACCAGAGTGTGCAGCTAATAGAGATCTTGTCTCACAATAAAATTTAAAAAAATAAATCTGAAGAGCCAGGGATGTAACTCAGTGTAAGGGCCTGGGTTCAATTCCTAGTAGCAACAAAACAGGAGAAGAGAGGTAAAAATATTTCAACTAAACAAAATAGAAGGTGAAATTGTATAAGACACAGACACACAGTACTCAAAACTTATTTTTTTAAAGCTTATGCGAGCCTAGTGTGTTGGCACACAACAGTAATACCAGTGCCAGGAGTCTAAGGCAGGACCATTGGCCCAAGTTCAAGGCCAACTTAGGTTACAATGTGAGTTCAAGGCTAACCTGAGCCAAGTGTGATCCTGCCCAGCCCAAGAAGGCCCATATGCGTAAGACTTCTTCAAAAAGGAAGTATGTAAAATAATAAAGGACAGTATGAGGAACAGATTTTTTTTCTTTTTTGACACAGGGTCTTGCTACGCAGTTGAGGCTGGTAGTGACCCTGCTGTCCCAGCCTCCCCAGTGCTGGGATTATAGACGTGTGCTGCCACACCCAGCAGATGAATAACAGATTTCTGAGTGTTTTCTCTCCTACTGAAGTTTCTTCTACTGTTCATATTTCCGAAAAAAAAAAAAAAAAAAAAAAGATACTTCACAAGGCTCAAAACTTTGGAACAATAGTTATTTAACAAGGATAAGTTTATTAATTCAAAACAAAAGCTTCATACTGCTTTTACTCTCCCAATGCCAAATATATAAACATACACAAGTATACAGTAGAAGAAACTTCAGTAGGAGAGAAAACACTCAGAAATCTGTTATTCATCTGCTGGGTGTGGCAGCACACGTCTGTAATCCCAGCACTGGGGAGGCTGGGACAGCAGGGTCACTACCAGCCTCAACTGCGTAGCAAGACCCTGTGTCAAAAAAGAAAAAAATCTGTTCCTCATACTGTCCTTTATTATTTTACATACTTCCTTTTTGAAGAAGTCTTATGCATATGGGCCTTTGTGGGCAGGGCAGGATCACACTTGGCTCAGGTTAGCCTTGAACTCACTATGTAACCTAAGTTGGCTTTGAATTTGGGCAATGATCCTGACTTAGACTACTGGCACTGGTATTATAGGCTGATAAAGTCAGCATACCAATTTGTTACATCACCTAGGCTGTTAACCATGGTAGAAAAAATAATAGATAATAGCTACCCAAAGAAGGCCCTCCATGGAAATGACAGGCCTCAGCAGAAAGCTAGCCTTTAACAAGGGAAGCAGCAACAGGCTGTGGTCAACATGCTGCCTCCTCTACCAAGAGCAAATCTGAGGCTTCAGATAGCTCAGTGGATTAAAGCACTTGCTTAGGCAGATGCAGGGCTGGTGATTGGCCCTGCCCCTGCCCCCTGAGATAGGGTGTGAGACTGGGCATGGTGGTGCACGCCTGTAATCCAGCACTTGGGAGGCTGAAAACAGGAGGAATGCTACAAATCTAATCTGTGTAATGAGACCCTGTAGACCTGGTACGAAACACATTTTTTTAAGGAAGAGCAAATCTGCATTTGCACTCCAATCTACCAACGATTTACTTCTGCTGTGTCTCACAGACAGCTTCACTTAGCTTCCTTGTTTTCCCCCATTTCTGTTTACTAACAAAAAATCAGGTGACAGAATCTGAATGGCTTCTTCCATTTTCTAGTAATAGCTTTACCACATGTCACATACCACTAAATTCTCCATGAAGTCAATAGTTTTACTACATGCAAAGTTGTACAACCATCACCACTGTCTAATTCACAACATTTCAAACAACTCAAAATGATACTCCTTATTTTTCAGCAGTCACTCTTTCCCCAAGCCTACGAAACAAATGATCTTTCATAGGCTATTTAGAGCACTTGATATAAATGAAGCCACAAAATGCATGGTCTTTCTTGTCTAGCACCTTTCACTTAGCACACTTGTTTGCAAGGGTTGCCCATACTGCAGTATACATCAGTACTTCACTTCTTCTGTAGCTAAACAACACTCCATTGATTAGATATTCTACATATTGTTTATCAGTTGATAATACCTGGACTATTTCTACCTTTGGCTTCAATAGTCACCATGAACGTTTCTGAACCATTCGCCAACACTTGTCATTGCCCCTCTTTTTTACTGAAGCCACCCCACCCACTGTGGTTTTGGTAGGCATTTTGCTATAGACTAAGGATTTGAAGCATCTTCTCATCGGCATGGTGGTCATTTGGGCATCTTCTTTAAAGAAACATCTAATCAAATATTTTGCTCACATTTTAGCTAGATTATGCATCATGAGTTTTAAGATATAGGCCGGCAAAGTCTTTTATAATGTTACGCTTCGCAAATATTTTCTGTAAATCTGCCAAATGTCTTTTCATTTTCTAGATGGTACTATTTAATATGAAGGGTTTTTTTGTTTGTTTGTTTGTTTTGAGACAGGGTCTCACTAGCAGTTCAGCCTGGCCTTGAGCTCACTTTTGTGGCCCAGGCTGGTCTCGAACTAACATCGATCCTCCTGCCTCAACCATCAGAGTGCTGGGATTACAAGCATGCGCCACCACACCCAGCTATGAAGTTTTTTATTTGGATCAAAATCAATTTTTTTTTCTTCCCTTAGGTGTATGTGGATATCCAGTTGTCTCACCATCATTAACTAAAAAAACTATTCCTTCTCTACTGAACTGTCCTTGTACCTTGTTGAAAAACCAGTTGTTCACAGATGTCACCATTTATTTCTGCACTCTTATTCTATCCATTCATCTGTATGTCTATATTTGTACAAGGACCTGACTGTTTCAATTACTGTATCTTTGTAGAAAGCCAAGACAGTCTTCCAAGTTTGTTCTTTTGCAAGTCTATTCTGGCTACTCGGGGTCCCTTGTATTCCCACAGACATTTGAAGGTTGGTTTCAATTTCTGCAAACCAGCAGCTGAGACTGGAATAGAGATTATGTTGAATATGCAGACTAACATAACAAGTACATACCATCATGATACTAAGTTTA
>PVKN010019985.1:0-16125 GCA_004027915.1 Capromys pilorides | reverse complement strand
TCTTTATTTACACTGGTGAGATTTTATGCACATTTTGTACAGAGCAAAAGTCCAAGTGAAATAAAAATAATACTAGTGATCTCAATCTGATAAAACTCATCTACAATCACCCAATGACCAACATCATACTAAATGATTAAAAAGCTGAAAGCTTTCATTATAAAATCAAGAGCAAGACCAGGAAGCCCACTGTCACCACTCCTACCTGGTATAGTTTTGTAAACAGTGGTCAGAGCAATTAGGCATAAGAAATATAGGGAATAAACACAGGAAATGGAAAGTTGAATTATCATTATTTGTGGATGACATGGTACTCTACAAAGAAAACCCCCAAAATTCCACCAAATGACTTCTAGCTTTCATAATCAAATTTAGAAGCATAGTCAGATACAAAGCCAACACTCAAAAATAAAATTTTCCTATGCATGAATAAAACACTCACTGAGAGACAATCTAGGGAACCTATGAAATAAATAATAATTAACCTAGCAAAGGAAGTGAAAGATTTTTACATTGAAAACTAAAATATCCTGCAAAAAGAGGTCAAAAAAAGGATAGCCAAAAACAGAATGATAGCCCTTGCTCTTCGGTAAGGAGAACCAACATGGTGAAAATTGCCATGTTCCCAAAATTGCTGTACAGATTTAATGCAAATCCAAATGATAATAACAATAGCATGCTTCACAGAATTAGAGAAAATGACACTAAAATGAATTTGGAACCAGAAAAGACCTAAAATAATAAAAAACTGTGGGCAACAATGGAAAGGCAAGGGGCATCAGAATACTTCAGTTGAAATTTTACTTAAAATAGTACAATAAAAACAGCATGATACTGATAAAAAGAAAGACCCTTGGATAAGTGGAGCAGGTCATGTGATGCAGAAACAACTCCAAACATACTTAGCTATATTATCTTCAAGAAAAGGACCAAATTGCTTCACTGGAAGAAAGTTAAAATCTTTAATAAATAGTTCAGGAAAAACTGGTTTTGCGCATTTCAAAGACTAAAACTAGACCTATATCTCTTACCATATATGAAAGCAAAATTAAAATTAATTAAAGATCTAAATATTAAAATGGATGCTCTAAAGTTATTAGATACAGGAAAGAAAGAAGAAAAAAAAGAAAGAATGAAAGAAACAAAGAAAGAAAGAAAAAAAGAAAGAAAGAAAGAAGCATAACTCTTGAAAACATAGGTGTAGGCAAATATTTGATGAACAAAACCTTGATCATGTGAGAAATTTTATAATAAATTAGCAATGAAAATCGTGTGTGTGTGTGTGTGTGTGTGTGTGTGTGTGTGTGTTACCAGGGATTGAACTCAGGACCCTGTGCTTGCCAGGCAAGTGCTTATTCCACTGAACTATCTTCCCAGCTCTGAAATCTTGTGTTATTAAAAAGCTTTTTAACAGCAAAAGAAATAGTTAACAGAGGAGACAATCAACAGAGTGAAAAAAAAATTTGCAGTTGCTCCTCAAACAAAAGACTAGTATCTAGAACATATAAAGAACTTTTAAAAACCCTAAAGACTCAATCCAAAAATGGGCATCTGTCTCTGATAAATCAATAGAACAACAAGTAAATATATGAAAACATGTTCAACAATAATGGTCATTTAAGAGATACAAACTAAAACAACACTGACATTCCATCTCATTCCACAGAGAGTGGACATTATCAGGAAATCAAGCAATGACAAATGCTGAAGGGGTTGTGGCAAAAAAAAAAAAAAAAAAAGGATCCCTCCACCACTGTTGCAGGGAGTATAGACCAGCGCCTCCATAGTGGAAATCAGTGTGGAGGTTCCCCAAAAAAGAAGACTAGGCATCCAGTTTTACAGAGCTATTCCCCTTCTTGGTGTCTTCCTCAAAGAATTAAAAGTATCATCCCACAGCAATCTATGGACCTTCATATTTATGCCAGCACAGTTCATAATAATTAAACATTGGAAACAGCCCAAATGTTTGTCAATTGATGAATAGATAAAGATGATTTTAACACAATGGAATATCATTTAGTCATAAGGAAAGATAAGCTTGAGACATTTTTAAGTGCACCTTTAGATCATACACTTAAGTGAAGTAAATGGGATATACATGTGAATATTTCACTGCTTCTTGGTTGTGAGGAACTGAAAGTGCAAATAATACAGACCAAAATGTATAATAGACATCGTGAAATAGGAAGAAAATTCTCTTTCTGAAACCTCTAAAATATTGTGCTGCCCACAGGTGTTAGGTGAGCACGATCCAAAGCAACAAAATCAGATGTTTTTATGTAAACATACGTGCGTACTTATACATGTATGTTCACAGAGATATATGCATATGTGCATATAGTGTGGATGCACACCCCTGCATGGGTCTATTACAACAGAGGATTTAAGTTTAGAGAACAAGCACTTGTGTAGGGAAGCCCCAAAGAAAAGGAAATCAATCGCAGCTGCAGGGGATGCTATGAGTATTTAATTATCAAGATGCTTTTTATAATTGCATTATAAATTCACAGTGACTCAAAATAATCTCTTTGGTTTGACTAAAGAGAAAATGCAAGTAACTTGCAACCTTGTACTACATTGATAACCTCCCTTCAGAGAAGCACACAGAGCAGTGCTTGATCCCTTGGTAAAAGTCTGTGTCACTACAAAATGACAGTAGATTCCCTTCCTACTGCATCATCTCTGGAGAGAACTTTCCTCACAGCACACATAGCAGGAGTGCAGCTCTCAGAACTGTAGCACAGCATGGCCAAGCTGACCCATCAGAACCATGCAGCAAAGCTCTCAATTCTTTGTGTTCATTGCACTCACCCTAGAAACAAGGCCTAGAATCCAACATCTCTGCTAGCCTCTGCTGAAAGCTATGCACTGTCTGAGGACAAGCTCCATAGTAATTTCATGGAACATCGGATTCCCCATCCCTAGTATGGTGCCTGCACAGATGTCTGACCCATGGGACACTAACCATCATAACACAAGTCCTGGTGAGGGAAATAATCTCCTTTTAAAAGTAGATACATAAACATGAGACCATATCAATTTTAGTTGATTCCTTTTTTCCATCCTTTCTTCTGCTTGCCCACTATTGAATATTTCAAGGGAGAAGAAGTCAAAACTCAGTCAGAAATAGATCCAGTAACTGGTTCATTCAGCCAGCGCTGGTAGCGCCCCACTTCAGTCCTGCAGCTATTTGGGTAAATTAGAAGCAAAAATAATATGGAACATAGTTCTATAATAATGTGGTCTGGAATATGGCGTCAAAGCAGGCAGGCAGGTCACACTCCTCACTAAAGTCTCCAAGAGTATGTAGGATGTCTACTCAAAGCACATACCATGAGAGTCAGAGTTTATTTTGTCAAGAAATTGGAGAAAATAGAAGAGCAGTGACATCTTAAAAATGCCTGGCTCTCATGTGTTGACATGGTGGGACAAAGTGCTGCTATAAAAAGGAGCATGGACTTATATTTCTTTGTGCTAAGTGTGTGCTGGGGAATGCTATATAGAAGCAGTTGAGTCAGGGGCTGGTAAGCTCAGGGTGCAGTTAGTCATGCAAGTATTTCATAAACGTCTCCTCCCCATGTCAGGATGACCACAAGCACCTATGAGCCCATGCTGTCCCTACATCATGCCACACCCTTTTTCGCTATTTCACAGATCCTCTAGGATTCCCAGCTAGATCTTCATCATTTTCCTTAAGATAATTCGAAGAAGATGTGGTATTCAGTCCTCTTCTTCACTTCTACTGTCCAAGAAATTACTTTTTTCCACACGCTCTGAAACCTGCTGTTTGAATGCCCAGGACAGTGTCAGGAGGATGTGCTCAATTTTTTAATAAATAAATAAATAAATAAAAATTTTCTATATCAATGAATAAATATAAATATTTATCAACTCTTCTCTGAGGAAATCAAGACATAGTTATCACTAAACTAACTGTCGTCACTGAAACAGATGCCTTTAGCAAAACCAGGATTTCCCAACCTCAACAATTATGACATGTTGTTCAGTTTGCTTCTTTAGGGTGGTGGCTTCTCTGTACAGTATAGGACATTTGTCAGCATCCCTTACTTCTGTCCCTGACATAAGTACTGCATTCATCCTTCCCAAAATGAAAATGAAAATTATCTCTTAATGCTGTTAAATGACTCTAGTGGAGCAGAAACCACTCATTATGGAGATATTGACCAAAATATTTGCATACTTGTGCTAGTATATGTCAAACATGCCAATAGCTTCTTCTTATAAATAGAAAAAGTTTTCATGAAATTTTTAATACTTATACATAATCATAAATAACATTAATTAAAGGCTATTTGCCTGACAATCTGTGAAGAAGTTGCTGTTATAAATACCATCTCTCAGTCAGGAAATTTAGGGTAATAGCATTTACACATTTTCCAATGCAACAGAGAAAATAAGGAGTGAAGCCAAAATCGAAATCCAAGTTATGCATCTTCAAAGTCTTTTAGCCACTCTGATACTCTATTTTCTTAGCACATAAAGCCTGGATTTTCAGAATAGTTTTTTAGGGACTTCAAGGAATCTCTTAAAATCTAGTCTAATTCAGTTTTTCTTTAAAGAAAATAATTTATGTATTTATTTGGTACAGGGCCCCACTACGCAGTTCAGATTCATTGTGATTCTCCTGTCTCAGCCTCCCCAACACTGGATTTGCAAGTGTTTTTGGGGCCAGTGCAGTGTACCTTGTTATGGTATGTGGTACCAAGGATCAAAACCCGGTCCAACAGCTTGCCAAGCAGGTGTTTTGGCTGTCGAGTTATCTCCTCAGCCCGAACTAACTCAGTTTGGAAGGCAGCTATACTCACCACTATACCACCAGCGCAGGCTCACTAACTCAGTTTGAAAATCAAAACTGTCAAGATATGAAATGATTTGCCTAATCGCACAAGGAGGGTTGAGATTATTGGCCAAAGTCAGAGAAACTCTGCAGAGATGTCTTCTTCGATGCTTAACGCATCCCAGGAGTTGTGTCAATTCTGTAAGAGGAAGCTGTACTTCCCTTGCATCAGTACACAGACCATTATAGGACCAAGGTATCCTGAAACCTGCCTGTCCTACCAGGCTGAGAGCACCTTACTCACTTTTTTTTCCTTCAAACAGCTGTGTTTTCACACACAGCAGAAATCTAAAGCTGGTTGAATGAATCAATAAATGAGCAAACAAGTCTCAGATAGACAGAGAACTGTGAACATGAAGGATGGAAGTTCCAAGTAGCTCCTGGAAGCCCAGACACAAATAAATTCCTGTCAAGTACAGCACTTGAAGGAAGTGTGTTCTATTATCTAGACAGGAAGCTGCTCAGAGCACAGTATGTAGATTTAGAGCAAAATACAAAGTAAAAAGAAATTGGCCTTGAATCAATAAAAATTTGTCTACCCCCTCTTTGAATTTAAATAATTCAGGCCATGGCTGACCCAAATCACTCAATTCAATTCTGCTACCATTTAGGACTATTAACTGCCTTGGTAAATATTCAGGGCCAAGCCCTGCCAGAAAGGGCATGTGCACCCTCACACCACAAATTGATCTCGGGGGACTTTGTGTGTGCAGCCTGTTGAGAGAGATTGCAGAACACATCTCTTCTTTTCACTAGTTTCCCAGATTGGAGCTCCACAGCTGGAAGCAGTCAGGCCACACACCCAACCCTCTGGACACACAGATCCTGCTAATTTACTCTCAGGATTAATTGCAGACTTAGAAGATACCTGCACGTTTCCTTCTCTTTGAAGTTTGCCTTTGTGTTAAGATGAAGAAACCAAAGAAATCTCTTTGGCCCGTGCCACTGAAGGTCAAAGTTATAACTAATCCTCACGAGGCATCTGAAATTCAAGCATGTGGCCAGGAAATGTCCTGGCCGCAATTCCTCAGGAGGCCCAGGCAAAGCTAGGATTAGCTTGAGGAATGATAATGGATAAAACAAGCTGGATGGCTCGAAGAGCTAATGGGTCAGATCTTCCAAAGGAATTAGGAGGATGCACACTATAAGCACTAACCAACCGGGCCAGTTGAGGAACATTATATTGACAGTGTGACTCAGGGAGGCTAGAATTATTCCTTCATTCAAAAGGAATGGGTTTCCATCAAATATTGTATGTCTGCTATGAATAATACACAAGCATTTGGAGATATAAATAAATTATATTTAGAATTTCATTAAACTTCAGATTTTGCTTTATAAAGTCTTAGGAAAAAGTAGAAAAAAGAAAACATAGCATAAAATAAAAGAAAATACCATGCTTAGTACAATGAAATGCACTATAGTATCACATAAAATATATTATTATACAGTATAGCACATATAATTATGTCTGATATCATATAATATGTGTTTTGGTCCACTCAGGCTTCCATAGCAACAGTCAATAGATTAGGTGGCTTAAACAACAGATTTTTTTTCTCATAGTTGTGGAGGCTATCATCAGCATACCAGTGCTACTGGGTTCTGGTGAGAGGTGTTGATGGATGTGTGCCTTTTGTCATATATCCTCAATTGACAGAGAGACAGAGAGAGAGAGAGAGAGACAGAGACAGAGACAGACAGATAGAGAGACAGACAGACAGACAGACAGACAGACAGACAGAGACAGAGGGAGAAAGAGTGAACAGGCAAGCTCTCTGATGTCTCTTCTTGGAAATGATTCTAGCACAAGTTTTGCTTCTGAATCCCTTAACATGCCAAAGGCCCCATTTCCAAATACCATTGAGCTAAGTAATACACTAGGGGTTAGAAAACTCATCATAGGAATGTGGGAGGCATATATTTCAGTCCACAGGTCTTCGAAATGCATATGATTGACAAACTACAAAATGGGTTAGCAAATAGAGATGGTGGACTGAGGAAGATCGAAGCAGAAAAGGGTGCTTGCTCAAAGTAGCATCTAGTGCCAGGTAAGTATTCAAGATCAAGGGAGAGAAAATATGGAGCCAGAATTTAGAATATGATCCTACAAATAAACTGATCCTGCAAATAAATGTAAGAGTGGACAAAGAAACATGCAGGGGATGGCAAAGTTCAACTACTGTACTCATGGTGACAGAGCCAGGCAGAACTCAGGCATTTAATAGCCACAACCAGGAAGGCACCACTCAAATCATCTGTGCATTGATTCCATAATTACAAAGTGGGAAGAATAAGAGTAGCTAATTCTCAGGGAGATGTGAAAGTTTTGTGAGATGATGCACACAAAGAGCTTAATTCTGAAGTTGTCACATTTCAAATGTTTGATAAATGCAAGCAACTACTATTGAATCATGAAATATCTCCCATCAGTACATCCTATTTTCCCTATATGCAGGCTGTAGCCTGCACCCAGGAACCTCCATGGTCGCCATGCTGAACCAACTCACCAATTTCCTATGGGCTCTGGGGTCCATGGTTTAAACTTCCTATTCCTTGGTTTCTTCAGCTATAAAACAGTTATGATTCTGGTGCTGATTTTGCAGAGATATGTGAAGACTTGCAAATTAAAGCACACAGAACATAAAACAACCCTGAACCTAGTGCATGTTATGTCTTGTCTGGATCTTTATATTTCATCTTTTATGGGCTCCTACCCTGCCACATTCAGTCGCTTTACACAGCAGCCAGGGAATAACTCTTATCGATAAACAAATCCTACTGCTGCTCAAAACTCTCCAGTGATTTCCCACCCATTCAGAGAGGAGGCTGACTCTGCACCGTGCCTGGGACCCCCTAAACTCTCTGCTACTCTGGCCTTGCTCCCTGCCTGTGTGCCTGGCCACTGGCTGTCACTGCCTAGGTGACATACCTGCACATCTGTGTCTCAGTAACTGCAGTCGTCACTTGCCCAAGCATATTAGTGGCCAATGATTTCACTCAGTTCAGGTCTTTGCCTCTCATCACATTAGCAGGCAGACCGTTGGTCTGATCAGCATGTGCCACCCAGGGCATTGTCTCACTCTGGTCCTTTGTCTTCTTTATCATTTGAGGTGTTGGGATTTATATTGACAACGTCCCATGACCTTCTGTCCCACTTCTTACAAGCTCTACAGAGCAGGGGTTTGACTGGTGCTCTGTTAAATCCTTAGAGACAAGAATCGTGCTGGGTGCATAGTAGGAATTCAATAATTCTTGCTCTGTGTTCAAAAAGTCATTTTAGGGGCTTAGCCATGCTGATCAACCACATCAATGTGGAAGTACCTCTTTCGGGGTGAAATGCACACTGGATCTTATCCTAGATGAAAGATTTCTGGGCTCTGAGCCCCTGAACTATATATTGTCTTTTCAAGCAACACACTGGGAAATCTAACAGGACAGTTCACAGAGGCAGAGGGCAAAGTAATCTGCATTGTTTAGCAATTTAAGCCTTAACTTAATGACCCAGTAAATCTCTCTGGGAATCTGAATGTCTCTAAAATATTGTTATTTTGAGAAACTGCTGACTGCAGCAGTCTGCAGAGGGGTGTTATTAGTGATCGGTTTAGGCTGGGCCTTTCGTAGACAATTTTATGCTGTACTTAGGGCAAGGTGTAAAGAAAGAAGGTGTATCGCTCCCATTTGTCCTGCTGCTGGTGCAGCAGAGGACAAACCATTCAGAGCGCTGTAAGTTCTGGAAAGGAAGAGGGAGACAGGGAGGTTTGGAGAATGTAAGGTCTGTGTGCTTTTATGTTAACTATAAACATCAGACAAGGGGAAGTACGAAGTATGATCTTTTAAATTTGAGCATCGAATGTTGAAGGTTGCTTCCCCACAGCCTTTATTAATTCCTTATTTTCTTATTTAAAGGATTCATCTTCAGTTTTGTTCTGAGTTTACTCGCTAACTATGTACCCTGTCCCTCTGTAGTCCTATCCTAAGGACAAGGTCAAAAAGGTGTCTATCCAGGCCACTTGCCTTTAAAAGCTATCTGCACAGGGCTGCAAAGATAGCTCAGTGGTCTAAGTACCTGTCTAGGCAAGCTCAAGGACCCAGGTTAGATTCCCGGTACCATATGTCATGGAGGCCCCATCCCAGGTGCACTGAGCAGGCCACCAAAACTGGGCGTGGTGGTGTATGACTGTAATCCCAGCACTGAGGAGGCTGAGACAGGAAGAACACTATGAGTCTGAGCTGTGTAGAAAAAAAAAATCTTGTATCAAATATATAAAATTTTTAAATCTATCTATATACTACAAATATATTGACAAATAAATGTATTAAAAGAATGCACCATCACCTCCACTTTTTGCCATCTACCCCTTATCTCTAACCTGGCAGGATCTCTGGTCCTGAGCTTCCACCATGTGCATGCTCAAACTCCAGGGAAATACTTATAAAAGTTCAGTTCACTATAATTTTATGAAGGTTTACAGGTGAGTCCCTGCTAGTTCTGATGGAATTTCAGGGTGACTGGAGCAGCAGAATCCTCAGCAGGAGAGAAGCCTGCTTAACTTGTGCAGCCTTCCCCCAGAGAGGACCTGCACAGCAGGCTGTGCGTGGCAAAGTGTGCAAAGCACCTGTGTTCTTGAGCATCTCTATGGTCCTGCTAACAGTTCCAGAGAAAAGACATGCCTCAGGGAGTTTTTCCATCAAGCTCCAGAGGTTGCTAATGAATGCTGTCCTAAGTTAAACTATTCCTGTAGCTCTTAAGGTTCCTGTGTTTGTACTGTCCAGGAAAAAGGCATTAAGCAAGTGCTTATATTAGTAACTAGTTAGTCATCTATGTGCCAGATTAGAGAAAAGCATTGCTGCAAAAAAATTGAGTGAAATTTAATTAAATTTGCAAATAATACAATGAAGTCTTGTTTACATTTAATAATTCATAGTTTAATATCATTAAGTATCATTTGAACTTTATTTTAATGCAAGATATTTGCCTATTTATAAACATATATAAGAAAATTTTATTTCAGTTTTTACAATTTTACATTTACATTGAGCTTGATGTTTAGTTTACATTTTGAAGAAAGTGTATGAAAATTTGTAAACCACCAGCAGGTGTAACTTACACTTCAATCATTTAATCCCGTAAATGAGCAAGATTTGAGATTGTGACAGACCTAAGAAGATGGCAATGTAATCTCAGTGAAGAAAAATTATCAACAGCATAGATAAGAAGAGAAAACATTAAAGGAAAACTATTTAAAACTGGAAATAGCAAAAATAAGACTGTCAGTAATCATATAAAATTAGTGACATATTTCACATTTTTGATTTAAAGAAGACATTATGAAACAAAACAAGGAAAATTGGCAAGGAAATTGCTCTCATCAAATCTACAGTCTGATCGAATCACATTAAATTGATCCACTTTTTTGCCATTACTAAATTGAGATGTATACAAGGCCCACGGGGAGGGACTGTGGGGGCCTTCGTCAGCACCCCTTGTCTGGAGCCTCAGCACCCCTCAGCCTTTGCCAGACTCACTACACAGCAAAATGCTGCGGCCCCAGCCTGCACCACCCCTGCATCCCCAGCACAGTTCCACCAAAATCCTCCTTCCCATGGTGAGTATTCAGGGGAAAAGGGCAGGGCACTTTGTGAAAATGCCAGGTGTGGGCAAGTCCCAAATGCTCACGTGGCTGAGGAGGGTGGTCAGTTCTAAGACTGCAAGCAGAGCTCGCTCTGAGCCTCTTCTCCTCAGTATTTTGGGGAAGATGTTTGGTTTCTTCATTTTGAATACCACTTTCACTGAGTGTATGGTACAACCCTCTTCCAAGCACAGTACTTGACAAGGAACAACTCGCATGGGTGAAAGCTTCTTTTAGATCATTGAAAAAAAATGCAGTTTGTGCTTAGATTGTTTGACTGATTATGCATACCTATATCTTGCAATCTGAGTAACTGTTTTAAAGGTGAATGTATGCAATATAGTAACCACTATTAATCTCCTATTACCTTGTTTTGGAGTTCTGTATTATTGTTTTTTCCCTTTAAAATAAGAAAGCATAAATACAGTGCCTTATCTTATTTGATTCATAAACAATCCTATAGAAGGTTTGTTTGCTTCATACAAAATTGAAGAAACAACAGTTATACCCCTACATAACTAGAATTTGAACTCAGGAGCCAAAAAATAGTTCACACTATCTGCTACTGAATCCAACTTCCTTCAGTGCAAGGAGCAGCAGGTACGCCCAAGCATGAACTTTTCTGGATTATTCCTGAGTGAAGCAACAAGCCATCTCCTCTGCAAAGTGTAACTTGTTGTATTGTAACATCTATGTCTACTATTTACCCAATATGAGAGCTCCATGATGCAAGGGCTACAGCTTATGAATTTGTGTATGCTCTGTGCCTACCACAAGGCTTATTTTTTGAAAAGTTAAGTAGGTTATTTGGTAAGTGAACAAAGATGAAGAAAGGAATACATGTAGGGCAGTGTATGACTTTATCTTAAGGGAAGAACTAGCACACTGAAAAGTATTAAGGAAACAAGATATCCGTTTAAAAAGTGCATTCACTCCCTTTCCCTGTGTTGCTGCTTTGGACTTTCTTATTAATATTGTAATATTATTCTTAATTACAATATTATTCTTAATAGTATTGTAATCTGAGCAACTGTTTTAAAGGTGACAATACACAATATATGAACCACTGCTAATCTCCTATTACCTTGGTTTGGAATTCTGTACTACTGTTTTTTTCCCTTTAAAGTAAGAAAGCATAAATATCGTGCTTTAGCCTCAGTTCTTTCCACCACTCAGTACTCTTTCCAGAAGGAAGTGGCTTGTCTGACTGCAGGGATTGAGATAGAGAGCTAAGAATGCCAAAGGCAGCCCTTTCTGGCATCTCTTTTCTCCTAACCTTCCTCACAGAATAGAGACTTCTGGTCTCTGTCCCTTCATTTACCTAAGGGACATGCTTAACTAAGGGGTCAGGGGCACTTTCTAAAGGTGAGTCAGGAGATTCCTCCTTGCATGTGCTTTTAGCTTTGCTGCGCTCATGAATGTGGGCCTATTCTGCCCTGTACATGACAGGCTGAGCAGACACCTGATCTACAAACTCAAGTCTTATACATGCAGGCTCTATGGAAAAGACTTAGAGAATGGACCAGGAACCCAGATTTAAATTTCAGGTCCCAGGCACATTCTGGGACCCTAAGAAAAAATAAAGCCAGTGTTTGATTTCTGCTTGACTTTAATGCATGTGTCTCAATAGTTTGTGAACTCCCGAAAGGAAAGAGGTTAAATCAAAGCCTCTATACTAAAAAAAAAAATCTATTTCTTTATAATTTCCTTGCAGATAAAAAATGATTCATTCAGGTCAAGCGTTACCGTATTAGTCATCCTACATCACTGAGTTGGAGCCACTCTCTCACTTTATTGGGATCAATTTTTAGAGAAGTCTTGCTTCATTCCTGTAGTAATGTATGTTCTGCCTTTACTCACATAACCTTTGCCCTCAGCTGTCTGTAATTCATACTCATCGCAGAATTGCAGTATGAATATCACTCATTCACTGTCAGCCTTCACCATCCCGGGGTTCTAAGTACCTTAGAGTAGAGAAAAAGAAGACCTTGCCATCTCAATCTTTATTGCACTCCCTATAGATAGATTGATATCTAGGATTTAAAGAATCCTAAAGTTAAAGAAAATCATTAAGTGAACATGTACCTTTAATATCCAGTACTTTTATTAATGACTAGAATAAGAAAATTTACTCCAAATACTTCAAGACTTTAAGCTGCCATTTTATTTTATTTTATTTTATTTTATTTTATTTTATTTTATTTTATTTTATGTTATGTTATTTTTGTGTGACTGGGGTTCAAACTCACAACCTTGCGCTTGCCAGGCAGGCACTTGTGCCACATAGCTATCTCTCAGCCCTAAGTTGTCATTTTAAAATGTCACTAAACTAGGCTGGTGAGATGGTTCAGTGGTCTAAAGTGCCTGCTTAGGAAAGCTCAGGCAACTGCAGGGACTACGGTTCAATCCCCGGCACCACAAGCTGGGCCAGCCCCACCACCAAAGCAGGCTGAGTCAGCCATAAAATAAAACAAACAAACAAACAAACAAATAAACAAATAAAAATTTAAAAAGAAGAATCTCACTAAACTGAGTAAGCTAGCAAGACTCATTCCAGATTAAGAAGAAACTCTGAGGAATTGTGAGCTCTCAGATTCCAGAACTTGTACTTCGTGCTTGAGATACAGCCCTGAAAAAGGGGACTCACTGGACTCATGACCTGAAGCCCATGTATTCTATTCCAAAAGCATCCCATTTTTATAAATTCTGATGATGCTTGATTAAGAAAGGAAAATACAGGAACCATTTTTCTTCTTCTCATTCTATTTACTGAAGAAGTTGAAAATGAAAAAGACTCATTCTTTCAACCATACCATGGCAGAACCAGGGCTAGACCTGGGAGTTATGATCACTCCGCAAGTCTCCAGTGGTCTTCCAGGGGGCATCCAGTATCTTGTTACACACTTGTGTGGTGGGATTCAGCAGGAAGATTGACTGGGACTCTGGAAGTTTATTGCTTAGAGGACCGGGAAATTAAATAAGTCAGTGACTTCCTATATAATTGGAAAGATGTTATGCTGTGGAGTACTGGTAGCCTCCATTATGGGAAACATGAGAAATCTTCTAAATTCACCTAGAGAGAAACAATATCAGATTATTTATCCTTGAAGGATCTTAATCTGTATTTTTATGCTTGAGTCAGGATGATAGATGAGTATGGAATTAGGGGATAGAGGTAAGGTCCAGAATCATTTTAAAGGAAATAGAGGCTAGGTAGAAAGATTTCCTGCTTTCCATTTCTCATGAAAATCACTTTTCATTTTTTCTAGTTTTTTAAATTATTATTATGCTTACTATAGACTTTACACAGGACACTACTGGCCTCTTTAGCCAGACATCTGACCCCTTGTGTAATATCAACATACATCATCAGCAGTGTTTCTGTCCTTTCCTGGGGTTGTTCCTTTGTGCTTTGCATCTGACTGTGAGCAAAGTATCCACCAGAAGGTGTACTCTGGCTGTCTCCACTTTAAGGTTCTCCTTCATTCTTGTTTCTCTCATAGAATATCACATATTCATTCAAGTTCTCAACATAATTTTAATAAATAATTTATCTTGGCTTAAAGTTTGAATTTCCATTGCCCCTAGTGGACTGTAAGTTTCCAAGACCAGGATCATCTTGTTCACCATAAGCACCCAGCGATTTACATAGTACTTGACACATAACTAGAGCGCTACAGAAACCTTTTGAATAAATGAATGAGTACAATAATAATTTATCATAACCTTTCTTGAACATGTATGGGTTATTGAATTCATTGTTAGTTGACATTTACTGGGTACCTATTATCTACTGGACACTGTTCTAAGGGTTTTATAAATTGTCACCTCAGTTATTCCTCTTAGTGACCTCATGGGATGAGTAGTAATGTAACTGTTGTTTCATAGGTGACAGTACTGAGGCATAGAGAAGTTTGAGTAACTTGCCTAAGCTGGCACAGTGGTAAGTGGCAAAGCTTGAACGGAACCAGGTCCTCTGGCAGGAGACTATGCTCTTAGTCTAAATGGTGGTCTGCTTCTTGTGCATGAGAGGGTGAGTGGTGAATGCAGGGAGTGCACATAGAAGCTCCTTCAGTGAGCTGCAGAAGGTTCAGCACATCCAGAGTTCAGATGGGCTGAGGGCAGGAAGTGGGATAGGATAGGCAGACCACAGTGAAGTCTGGGAAATGTTACATCAGGAACAGATGAAAAGTGTGAGATTAGATAGATAAGTGACTTCTTTTAGGAAAAAAATAGGTAAGGCACAGGGAAACAGAAAATAAGTTTTGTCACGCCAGGGATAAGGAGTGCAGTCATCTCTTAGGAAGACTGTCGTCATGAAGAAAGAATGCTGAGACACCGAAGATCTCTCAAGAACAGAAAAGACTTAGCCCTGGCCAGGAAAAGCAGGTCTCTCTCCTTGTGCCTTCCTACGAGAAGAAGGTAAAGGTAAGAATACATAGGGTGTGGAATGTGAAGAAATTATGAAGTATCTGCTTTATCTCTTTATAATCCTATATTCTTACATTCTTTCTCCCAATGGAGAAGTAACCCTTGAGGAAAAAGATAAAAGAAAAAAATAAACATCAGCTGACACATGGGGCTGGTAGAGTCTTAGGAGGTATTAATTCTGATAATGAAGAATTAAGAAGAATAATCCAATTGAATTTGCCAGAGTCCTAAACTCCACCACCGTAGACATCTAGGATTTTAATATCAAAAATAGACAGAGGTGGATAAATTTCCGCATTTCATGACTTCCTCGGCAGTTTGTCACTTTGGGACAAGCTAACAGCACCCCAACTTTCTCTTCTTTGCCTTAGATCTTGCTCTCTATCCCATGTGAGCTGACCCCTATCAACGGTTTCACTGTATTCTTCAAGATACCGTCACCACCTGCTAAAATTGATGGGCTGCCCCCACCCTCAACCCAGGGTACAGCTGGGAAGCTCAGGCAGATCTAGGCCACAAAAGACAAAAAATGAGACTATTTTGCCTGAACATGTTTGCCTCGGGCTGGAACTGCAAGAGAGAAATGTAGACCTCATAGCGTTTTCATTATCCAGCCTAGCACCCCTGCAGAGAAAGATAGGACCTGATTCATTCAGAGAACACAGTCATACATGCCCCGAACTTTGTGAAAGACACAGTAGTGAAGAAAGAGATCTTTATTTTCGTCAGAAAGGAGCAAACAGTATAATGGGAGTATGCACTCTGTATAATTTCGGTAAACTTACTACACCTAGAAGCAATGATGGGGGATGGGGCTGTTTGGAACCCCTTGTAGGGACAGAGAATGATTTCAGGGAATGTTTCTGGGGAAGTGAAGTTGGAAAGCTTGAACCAAAAGTGCTACAGAAGAATGGAATCACTTGCAGCCTAGTTGTTAAATATGTGGAGAGAAACAATGAGCAATCAAACAAATTGAGAACAAAACAAAGCAAAGCTCTAACAGATGAAAAAGCACAGGGCATGCTGCACCGGCCCTGCCCCTGGGCGCGCAGAGCCTGCGATGGAGTCCGGGCGTGGTTGTGCACACGCCTGTAGTCCCAGCACTAGGGAGGCACAAATTAGCAGGATCACTATGAGTCCCAGCTGCGTAGTGTGACCCTGCACACAGAGAGAGAGAGAGAGAGAGAGAGAGAGAGAGAGAGA
>PVKN010019984.1:0-16125 GCA_004027915.1 Capromys pilorides | reverse complement strand
CGCGCCTATTATTCAAAAGAATTTTATAAATTACAAAATTTCTTAAACTTAGAATACGTAAATAATACCTTTAGGTTTATGGTAGATTCAAAGAGAAATCCCGATTTCACAATTAAGACATTTATTTATATTCCAAAAGAAAAGCCAAGACATACGAATTCATTTTTGGAAAAAGACAGATGAGTGAATTCTAATAAAATTAAGTATAGCAGGATTTACAAGAGAAAACTATACAAGATCTATGTCCAGGTCCTGACAGATTCACCACTGAATTCGACAAGAAATTTATAGAACATATAATCCCAATACTCCTCAAACTCTTCAATGAAATTTAAAAGAAAGCAACCTCCCACAATCATTCCTGGAGGCAAGTATTATACTGATACCAAAACCAGAGAAAGATGCATTGAAAAAGAAAACTACAAGCCAATCTCTCTCATGAACATAGATGCAAAAATCCTCTATAAAATCCTCACAATAGAATACAGCAAATCATTAAGAAGATTATACATCATTACCTGGTAAGTTTCATCCCAGGAATGTAAGGACAGTCCAACATCTGCAAATTTATAAATGTAATGCACTACATCAATAGAGCCAAAACTAAAATTCACATGATCATCTCAATTGGTGCAGAAAAGGCTTTTGACAAAGTCCAACACTCATTCATGTTCACACTCCTAAAGAAAATTGGAATAGATGGCCTCTACCTCAATTTGATAAAAGCCAACTATTACAATCCAGTGGCTAACATAATTCTAACTAGGGAAAAACTGAAGTCATTTACTTTCAGGTCTCATACAAGACAAGGATGTCCTCTATAGCCACTCCTATTCAATATATTCTGGAATCATTAGCTCCAGCCATTAGACAAAAGAGAGAAATAAAAGGAAAAAGAAGTTAAACTATCATTGTTTGCTGATGACATGATTCTCTACTTGAAAGAATCAAAAAACTCTGCCAAGAAGCTACTAGAATTAATATACAAATTCAGTAGCATAGCAGGATACAAATTCAATATCCAAAAGTCAAAAGCATTTCTCTACACAGATAACAAATACACTGAGAGAGAAATTAGAGAAACAATACATTTTACAATAGCACTGTGGAAAATGAAATACTTGGGAATTAATCTAACTAAATAAGAAAAACATCTAGTCAATGAAAATTACAGTACTCTGAAAAAAAACTATCATATTAGATTCCAGAAAATGAGAAAAACATTCCCTGCTCCTGGATAGGGAGAACCAATATTGTGAAGATGTCCATAATCCCAAAACTGTTACACAGATTTAATGCAATCCCTATCAAAATACCATTAACATACCTCACAGACCTAGAAAAATCATTCCTAAATTTTATTTGGAACCAAGAAAGACCTAGAATAGCAAAGACAATACTAGGCAACAAAGACAAGGTGGGAGGCATTACAATTCCTGACTTAAAACTATACTACAAAGGTACTGCGATAAAATCAGCATGATATTGGCCAAAAAAAAAAAAAAAAAAAGACCTGAGGATGAGTGGAATAGATTAGAAGATGCAGAAGCAAATACAAACACACTCAGCCACCTTATCTTTGACAAAGGGGCCAAACATTTTTACTGGAAGAAAGATAGCCTCTTTAACAAATGCTGCTGGAAAAGCTGGATCTCTACATGCTGAAAACTAAAACTTGACAAAAGCTATCACCATGCACTAAACTAAAGTCAAAATGGATTAAAGATCTAAATATTAAAACAGAAACACTAAGTCTCCAAGAAGAGAAAGTAGGAGGAAATCTTGAAGACATCAGAATAGGCAAATAATTCATGGACAAAAATCAAAATGCATGCGTGACACTTGAAAAAATTAACAACTGGGACCTCCTCTTGTTGAGAAGTTTATGCACATCAAAAGAAATTATCAACAGAGTAAAAAGACAACCCATACACGATTTGAAAAGATCTTAACTAATAAGTATTCAGATGAAGGTCTTTTATCTAGAATTTATAAAGAACTAAAAACCATTAGGGTCCCAAAATTCAAAGACCCAATCCAGAAATTGGCATCCGAGATGGACACATACTTCTCAGAGGAAGATATACTACAAGTTTACAAGTACATGAAGAAATGCTCCACATCACTAGCTCTCTATGAAATGTAAATTAAAACAATACTTATATCATCCCAGAAATAATGGCTATCATAAAGAAATCAACCAACAACAAATGTTGTAGAGGCTGTGGGGAAAAAGGAACCCTTTTCCACTGCTGGTGGGAATACAGACCAGTGCAACCATTTTGGAAATCAGTATGGAGACTGCTTCAAAAACTAAGACTGGAAATCCCATTCAATCTAGCTATCCCCCTTCTGGTAATTTTCCCAGAGAACTTAAAGCATCATATTATAATTATGTTTGTGCCCCTGTGTTTATAGTAGCACAATTTATGATAGCCAAAACTTGGAAACAACGATAATGTCCATCTCCTGAAGAATGGTTGAATAAGATGTGATGTTTTTATACAATGGAATATTACTCAGCTATAAAGAATAATAAACCCTAAGCCTTCATATATGAGTGGATGTATCTTGAACATATACTCATATGTGAAATAAACCAGACCTACGTATGTAGACATCATATAATCTCCCTAGTGTAAAAACTCAAATTAAGAAATAAAACTGGAAAGGCATAACACAGCTAAATGTAAATCAAGAACTTTAAGGATTAAACAGTGAAGAGACAGTAAGCAGAAAAGTCAGGAAACAGGGTAGGGACAAAACCATGCACTTATATACTCAAGATGAATTAGACAATGGTCCTAAGAATCTCCAACAGGTTTTTGACACTGAGGATAGCAACAGGTAATGCTAAAACCATGTTTGGAATGCCTGTCATTCTGGTCTTTTAGATGTGTACTGATTCTAATGTCACTTCAATTATTGATATACTTTCAGGTAAATGTTTCTTTGAAAAAACAAAAAAGGTAATAAAAAAGAATAAAAGACAGTGAAAAAATGTCAAAGGATTGACCTGCTACAATTTTGTATATGATTAGATTTCTAAATTTATGTGTAAAAATGTGTAATTGTTTTTGTTTATCTCATTCTAAAGACATTTATTAGAATAACAATGATTGATGGAAAATACCAGTTCCATGTTAAGTCAAAGGCATTTGATATTCAGAAAAATAGTGATGTTAAGATCAAGTGCCTATATTATAGGGTAATAGTATCACTAAGTTTCTCTCCTGAAGGGTTAACAACTTAAGTTTGCAGACCAAAAATTTAGAGAAACAGAAGAGCTACAAAGATAGCCAATATTTTGGTCCTAGCCCCTCTAGATCAGTGAGGACTCAGGCCATAAGAGAACTTGTGCTATAACAACCTCTAACTCA
The DNA here is from genome assembly GCA_004027915.1 of Capromys pilorides. Lineage (NCBI taxonomy): Eukaryota > Metazoa > Chordata > Mammalia > Rodentia > Capromyidae > Capromys > Capromys pilorides. The sequence goes on along the minus strand of PVKN010019984.1, from coordinate 12,745 downwards.
TTGGTGTCCCAAGTTTTCTGTTCAAGGAGATTATGGGGCTACAGAGCAAAGGGATTGACTATGTATAGTGTGCCTAAGGAGAGTCACCTAGAGAGAAAGCATTCTCTCAGGCTTTTACGAGAGCAAACTGGTCAAGTGATGGCCATGACTCATCCAGAGGCAGGTAGTGACAAAAGTTCTACAAAATGCTGTACATAGTTTCAAGGTAAATCCTGAAGGGATTTAACTGAACTTGTCAGATACAAAAGTTACATTTTTTGTTATATAGGTCATGCTTTAACTTGGTCTTAACCATCCAGCAGAAAAGTTTACCCACAAGATATAAAAAGTAAAACCATATTAATATGCTGAGTTGTAAAAGGCTCAAGTCAACATCTTTTGACATTGTCTGGTTTGCACATAACCCACTACTTTGATGGACTATTGGACTATATATACAACTACTTTCTCTTAGTTCAATGAGAAGAAATGTTTATGCTAATAGTGTTTAGATAAGTTATCAAGTCTGCATCTTATACTCTGAGCAACTACTATGAAGACAGCAGTATGCATTGTATTAATTATTGTGGCTGTCCCACTAACGTGTTTTGAAATACTAAAAAAAAAAATAATAATAATAAAGAAAACTATGCAAGATCTAATGGAAAAAGTTTTCATTTTGCTTTAATATTTAAAATGCTTTTCATGAATCATCACCTGTATATCTGCAAATATACAAGATGAGGGGCCAGCAAGATAGCTCAGTGGTCTAAAGCACCTGCTTAGGCAAGCTCAGGCAAGCATGCAGAGACTGCAGTTCAATCCCCAGCTCATATGGCATTCCAGCCCCACCCCCAGGGTGGGCTGAGCTTGCCAATGAAAAAAAAAATACAAGATGAAAAATAAAATGAGCTCTGAAATTCTTTCCATGTGGTTTACCATACGGGTTGCTAACTGATCAATAAGTGCCCTGTGAGTCAGTACCCACTGTTGCACCCTAACCTCATGATTCCAAAATTTCCTACTTTAAGTTTTGAATAATATAAATCTGAACTCTACGAAACTATAATAAGGCTCAAATAAATTGCATTGTTTAAGGTGAGAAATGTTTGTCCCTGTTACTTGCCATAGACAGAGCTACGAAATGACATTGCAAACTATCAGCCAGATGGATTGGGAGATTATCATCTCCCTTATGAAATAATCCATAGTGAAACCCTGGCATTATTATATTTAAATTTTGGAGTAGCAAACAAGAATTCTGTTTTCAACAAACTCTTAGGACCTCAGGTAATATATACACGCAAGTGAAATCAATTGTTTTATTGTATTACACATTTGTTCAGTAAATGTCATGTACCTGCATTGTACCAAGTATGCTGGGCCTCAGAAAAGAGGTAAATAAAATGATACTTTAACATAAGAACACTTCATATCACATCTCATAAGAACAACAGAGGGAAGGAAGAGGAAATACTTGCTCATGCAAGTAAAAACCTTGACAAGACATATAAGGCCCCGCCCTTGTGCTTCTCTCACAGTCACCTGCTTCCCACATAGGAGGGTTTTGAGTCTGTGTTCTGCATGCAGCATGCAGAACTATCCAAACAGAACTCAAAAGTATCTGAGCAACTACTATGAAGACAACAGTATACATTGTATTAATTATTGTGGCTGTCGCACTAATGTGTTTTGAAACACTAAAAAAATAAAATAAAATAAAGAAAATTATGCAAAGTCTAATGGAAAAAGTTTTCATTTTGCTTTAATATTTAAAATGCTTTTCATGAATCATCACCTATGCATCTGCAAATATACTAGATGAGGGGCCAGCAAGATAGCTCAGTGGTCAGAACTATCTGAGATTGCTGATCCAGAACGATACCAAATGTTTACCCTGTTTCAACCATTATAGAATGTGCCTATTCCAAGGCCTCACATGGCACCCCAAAAAATGCGTACAATACTTTTGGTTTACTATTTCAGTTACAAAATAAATTACAAGAAAAAGTATCTAGGAATGTCAAGTAGCTATAGAGATGAATTATTTCCAATTTGCATAAAGGAAATCATAAATTTCAGCAAATTACACCTTGAAAATATTTTGATTGCCATAGTTCTACAAAAGAGCTAAATCTACTTTCATGTGCTACTGTCTTAGCCGCACAAAGTTTTCAAATTCATCAATATTGCCCAACCAATTACACCATCTTTCCCATTCCCAATATATGCACTAAAATAAACCTTCAAGATCAGTTATTTTGTTTACATTACCAATTGCCAAAAGATAGATTATTGCTTTTTTATTATAAGAAACAGCAATAAGTTCAGATTAACTTAAGAAAAGGGTGTAATTTGTTAGAACCAAAAGAATTGTTGAATGAAGGAGCCTTGAGAAAGACCCAAAGACATGACTAGAGTATCCATGACTATGCAGGATTTCTCTCTAACAAGCTAATTCAGTTCTAACTTGATTCTAAGGAGCCCTGGGCTTCTGACCACCACAGTCGTATCTCAGATTTTTAGAAACAAGGATCTAACTGGCCTATTTTGAATGCAGTGCCTGCCCTCTCTAGATGTATCAAGAAGCAGCACCAGTGGTTAGCATGCCTGTTCCACCATAAATGGTGGGCTGTTCCCGTATAAATGGATGTAAGCCTAGAAGCTGCCTTGCATTGCAATACATTATCTTCATTAGGAAGTTAGGTTTATCAGTTTCCTACTCTGCTTCTTTTCTTAGACTTATTCTGGGTATGAATCTCACAGCCATGGGAATCACATGTGGGGAAAATAAGAGTGAGAAGGCATAAAAAAAAATGAATGCAAGATGCATTTTGACCCTCTCTTCGTCTCTACATGTAAGAGCCACTGTGAGATTTATTTTTCATCCTACAGACATGGAGAACTCAGAAAAATGATCTGATGAGTTTTCTTACTCCAAATCCCTAACTAGAGCGTTCTAGTCCTCAAATAGAAAGCAGAGCTATTCTTCCAAAGGAGTGCCTCATGGTATTCTCAATACTGCTCTGACAAGGAAACATTACCCTTGTTTGTGACTATTTAAAAACAAAAGCAAACATCTAAGAGTCTTTACTCAGGAAAAAACAAGATAAAAAAAAGATAAGGAGGAAACAGGAATTTGAGACTGACACATAGAGACTGTCAAAACCTGGAAATGTGCTTTTTGAAGTAGCAAAGGTGTTCACGGTCCCTCTCTGTTGGGAAGGTTCCTTGATGAGCTGTTTTGAGTTACACAAAAAGACTTCTTCACAATGAAAAATTTGAGTCTAATGAGAACTGTTGAATGGAAAAATGTATCTAAAAGGGTCTTGCTCAACTTCCTGCTGATGAAATAAGAAATCAGTATTGATGAATTTAGCTGGCCCAGTTTTTTCAGAGTAGAGTGAACTGGGATGGTAGAAGTTATTTTAACTGTATTTCCTCCACATGCCAATAGTGTTTTCCAGCATTCTTCCATCCACACATGTGGCATACATTTATTATTTACAATACATACACAGGAAGTGCATGATTGATGAGATAACTCTTTTTCCAGAAAGATGTTTTCCAAATGGGCCTTTACACTGTATGTATTCAATGAAATTCCATCAAGTCAGCAAAATATGCTTTTTTTCCCTCAATTTTATTTCCAATAAAAATATTACCAGGCCAACATTTTTAGGCACTGTGTGGTATATAACATGGGTACAGATAAATATAGATTGTGGCTCTATAATTTTCTCTTCATATGTCCTCTGACATGTTGTATAGACCATTTGTCCATACTTAGGATAAGAAGATGGAGAAAAAGGGAAATACACAGCAGAGAGGGAATAAAATGAGACAGAAGTGTTTCTGGATGGAAACACTGTATTCATATAGATTTCCATGCATACACAAATATTTATAGTGTGCTGTTATACTGAATGGAATTATGAACATTCCATGCAGCATCTGTGGAGTTTTGTAAATGTCAAATTTAATTTTAAACATTAGTGTTGCTGTACTAGGAATGCTCCCAGGTAGTATTAGAAAGTCAATTTTTCCTTTAAAGAATGAAATAATGCTAAGGACACTATCAAAGTCATGTCATTCAGTTGGGTATGAGACATGGGTTTTAAATCTGACCACAACCACAAGGACTTCTGTGCTGTATTAAGATAGTTAAGCAGGAATTTTCTTCTTAAAAAATGACCTTTTTTCTTTTTACAAAAAGGACTTCCCAAATCATTACATTAAAAGCTTCCTTTTGAAGTATTCTCTGAGACCATTTCATGAACAATTATTGTCCTAAATATGATATTCATATATATTCATATGTGATATGCATTCATACATTGATAACTATATGTACATACATGAGATGTTGCACATTATGTATAAGCATGTCTGTAATTTGTATTATTTGACATAATAACTGCTACCATTCTTAACTTTCAGCTGGTATTATTCCAAACAACATAAATGTACTCTGCATGATGACTCCACAAAATGTGCAACGCTTTAATATTCTGTATTGATCAGCTTTCTGTTGCTGTGACAATATACCTGATACCCTCAGCTTAAAGAAGAAGAGGTTTCTTTTAGCTCTTGGTTCCTATAGGTGTTAGTCAGCCTACGGTCAAATTGTACTACAGAAAATCTGGCATGCCAGAGGGCCCTGGCAGAGGGAGGCCCTGCAATGCCTGCAACCAGAGAGCAGGGAGCAGGAGAGCTGGGTAAGAAGTTCAAGATCTAAATGCAGCTCCCACAGTCATGTTCCCATTATCCACTTAATCCAACCTGGCCTCATCTCTTTGTCGCCCATGGGCTATGCACCTCTCAGTGGGTTCACCAACTGTTAAGGTCAGTGCCCTCACAATCAAATTACCTGTCCTGAAGTCTCAATCCAGTCAAGACAACAATCAGAGCTAACCCAAACATTTTTCCTTTTTTTTTTTTTTAATGTTTGGTACAGGGACTGGTTACACAGCTTGGACTCATAGTGATCCTCCTATTTTTAGCCTCCCTAACGCTGGGATTACAGGCATGCACCACCATGCCCAGACTTGATTGAAGGGTCAGTGTACTCTGGGGGCAGGGCCTGCACAGTGTGTGGGACCTGGGATAAAACCATTTTTCCATTTTTCAAATGATGAGACAGAGGCACAAATAGGTCATGTAACTACCTGAGGCCTCACGTTAGAGGCTGAGCTCAAATTGATATCCAGAAAACTCGTTGCAAAGCTTGCATGCTCCTCTAACCCACTACAGCAAGAATCAGAAAACTTCCCATAAAGGGCCAGATAATGCATGTTTTAGGAATTGTTGGATGTATATTATTCCCTTTGCCTCTTGTTGAATAGTGACTTACAAACACCATTCACAAGTGATTAGAAAAACAGATCATGAACTTGACTTGGCCCAAAGGAAATAGTTTGCCAAACTGAGCTTATTGCCAAAATTCCTCACACAAGAATTTTAAATACATATGCAATAGATGTACAAACTGGTGTTATTTCTCGTAGACACCTAATCTTTACAGTACACGATTTCTTCCCAGGACCCTCCAGTCATCTTGTCTTGAGAACCGTCTTCCGCATCATTTAAGCAACCACTTGTGGGATTTCTGTCTAGTTCTCACAATATGACCCTACCATCCAGCCCAGGGTGATTAATTCAGGTGATCAAATGGCCCAATCTGGGTCACAGAACCAAGAAGCCTTTCACTGAGTGATATTGTCTGTCAGTACTGGTGATGGGCCTTATATCAAATGCAACTGGAGGCTTTTCAGTGGCCTTGGTTTCCACTCTGAGCTGCAGAAAGAGGAAATCCCACTTGCACAGAGAGGAAATGCCAAGAAAGAAGAGCAGGGATGACAGATGGAGAAAGAATCTCAATGGTGAAGCCACTGCTCCCCAAACCCATCTGCCCTTGGATTTCCTGAGAAGACCCTATTTTCTCATAGTGCCTTTCCCGTTTTGCTCCAGGATTATGGGATGGATTTCCATCACTTACAGTGAAAACTAATATTTTTATACATCTTTACATTTTGAGTTAGTCAATAATTTTTAAACCTAGAAGCCATTTTTAAGAAGGAACTTCTCTTTCAAATCACTCAGGATGTTGTTAACTTACAGATCTCCCTGTAAACGTTTGATTTAAGTAAGAGCCTGAGGAAGGCAAATGTTTAACATAATATTGTAAGTTATGAACAGTCCTCATCCTTCTCATCACCCCACCCCCCACTAGTGGCATTTACTCAAAGACCTGAACTCGTAGATCCAGGGTAGTTCAGCAATTTTTTCATTACTGCCATAGGACTTCCACCACTTATCTTAGACCTTTACCTGAAACCTGGATCAGCACCTGGGTCACAGTAGTCGCTCAACACGTTCTGTGTTTTTAAGAAGGGAAACTGGGGCATGAAAAGTTAGTTTTAAAGGGTTTACTTTATCATAAAAGTATTCTTGAATCAGACAGTTCCAAACCAACAATGATTTAGGGAGCATGAAGAAAGCATGAATAAGATAAACACGGAGGAAGAGCAAAGAAAATATTTGATTGGTTATAGTTACATAGTTACTTATGCCGTGGAAAGTCCTTGCTTTATAAGTTAGTTGGCTGCTTCTGACTTGTGAACATGAGTCTACTTTTGTTTTATGGAGGTAATTATAAAAAATAGCTCAAGTTCAGTTTGGATTATAGTTGTAAGTCAGGCAATAATAAGATCACTTAGGGATGCTGACTGGTATTGTCTGTCCAGGAAATCTTCCTAGTTTCTGTTGGAATTTATCAAGTTGAAAAAATTGATGAGTATATATCTTTGTGACTTTTAAAACTTTAATAATATGCAAAGATGACTATTTATGTGAAAAGGATTTTTATTTTATGCAACTAATTTTAAAAAGTATTTATTTAAACCAGAAAAAATTGTCCTAGATAGAAATAAGGAAAAGAATCCCTCTGTGGTGGTGCATATCTTTAATTCCTGAACTTTTACCCTACAATTTCAAATTCTATCTAGAATTGCAGTAGTGTGGCCCTGTCTTAAAATAAAAAAGGGACTGAAGATTGTCATAGCTTGGAACAAATGGCCAATGTGTTTCATACCAAGACAGACAGACAGAGACACAGACAGAGACATAGAGACAGAGACACAGAGACAGAAACAGAGAGACAGGTAGACAAACAGATAGGGAGACAGAGACAGTAACAGAGACAGACAGAGGCAGAGATAGGAGAGAGAGAGAGAGAGAGAGAGAGAGAGAGAGAGAGAGAGAGAGAGAGAGAGACAGGGAAACAAAATGAATTAGGCTGAGGTGAGGCTCCTGGATGTTTATATAAAATAACTATCCTTAAGTGTAATAAAAGTGACAATGAAGAACTTTGATTTTTATGTCTCAGTGCAATTTAAAATAAAGCATGTTGTAATAATGCACGTAGAATTTTCAGATCCTTTAGAAAACTTAAGCTGAAATTTATGTGGGAAATTAATAGGGGCTGTTTCTTCATCATCTATTATTTCAGAAGCCACAAAAACTAGTCACTTTAGGGAAAATGGCAAAAATCACCTTCTTCATTAAAATGTATTTTGCAGAATGGCCAGGTGATCTGTGACACCAGTCTTACCAGCTACATGCATTGACTTACAAGGATAGGATGTTGCATGGAAAAGTGATTTCTCTCTTTAAAATGTTCCTGGGTGTGTGGATTTTTGTAAGTGAATAATCACGTGGGCTTTCCAGGTTTTACCCTGTATCATCTTCCAAAGCAGCCCGTTTCATTATGAGTCTTGTTGGGCCCTTTAGCCTCAGCCAGTGACATTGATGATAATTTGCCTTCAAATGTAACAACCCATTTACTAGTGTGTATTCTTACATGATGCCTAAGGAGTTTTGCTTCAAATGCAAAACACCAAAAGACATATTCTATCGCCTCCACAGCTAGTCTTATTTCATTTCCTCCACCACACAAGAGCCTTCATTTTTCTTTAACTTTACCCTTTAAAACCAGGAGGTCACTTGGAACCAGTCCCATTGGAAAAGTCAAAATCTATATGTAAAATACAGAAACCTGCTCTCTAAGGTTTGAAAAGTTTGTTTTTGGTTTTTTGTTTTTTTTTTTTAACTTGAACATTCAGCTATAATGACTAGTGTCCATAGGTTGCCAAACTACTTTCTCTCTTGGGATACTTATTGTTTCTTTCTCATTACCCAGAATAGCAGCTCTTTGATACTCATTTCCTGTAGAAGATTACTTTTCAGTTTCGAACTTTGCCAACAAATCTTTTCCCAGCTGTGGACTACATGAGCATGTTGTAACTAAACAGGTTGACTTTCCAGGTAATACTCGCTACAGAGGAAAACAAATAAGCAAGTGTGAACATGCGTGCTGAGTTTCTCCACTGCATATTTATGACTGTTCATAAATGAGCATTTTCCTGGGTGTCCTCTTCTAAGACAGAAACGTATAACAGGGAAAATGATGCAAATCCCCTACCAGGATTTGGGAGCTCACAAAAAAAGAAAGAAAAAGAGAGAGAAGAAACAACATTCATGCCTCAATGTGATTTGTGTTGGTTAAACAAGGGATGTGGAATATTTATAAAACTTCCTCAGAATCCCACTTCATTGCGGGTGACAGTCAGTGTAGAAAATCATTAAGCATGATCTGGATCTTAGATATCAATTTGCATATGCAAAGAGACTATCAGATTAATCAGAGAAGCAAAAAAACACAATACCTGACTTAAGTCATCACCAGAGTTTGAATCTTGACCTTAGTAATTAGATCTGAACTTGCTAGATAGTTGTACTGATAAGATTTCAACCTCAGTGAGGATCAGACTTTTTATATCTGTTAATTGTGTATCATTTCCGGTTCATAATCTTATTTCAGAAGTAAAAGTCGATGAAGAAATGTATAGCCAGTAAAATAGATATACACTAATCAAACTGTTCTCTATCTGTGTCCAGAGGGCAAAGACAACACAGGCCAACTCAAAGAAGCTGAAAATAACAGCTAGCATGGCTACCAATGTGGCACCATGGAGAAACACAAATCCTCATTAAGGTTTCTTCCTTAGTAGGAGCTGACTATATAGCTGGGAATTCAGAGAATTTCCTTGTCTCTAATTAATGTGTGTTGTATGGATGGAATGCAGGTGGAATACACTTAAAAATCAATGGACTATCCAGAAAAGATCTCCCTATAACAGCATTAAAATAAACAAACAAATAAATAAATAAATTCACAGCAACTCAAAGAAGTCAGCATTCCTTGATTTGTGATTAACTATTACTTGTTATAGTTTTAGTTTCTCTGAAAACACATTTTGGGATAATAATTTGTATACAAGAAATTTATTGGGTAAAAAACAGAATCTGGATTGGGCAAAGGGGAGCTCAACTGTGCTATGAGAGGAGCAGCCTCAGCCAGTTTCCAGAAGGCTCAGAAGCTGAGGTGACTCAGCAGGGCTGACCCAAATAGAAGCAGAAGAGGCAAATGCTTAGAAATGCTGTTCTAATGCTTCAGGTAGTCATGAAGTGCCAGCTCCAACCACAGAGAGAATGTAAACTCCAAGAAGAGAGCTTCATTCTGAGGTTGTTTCACAAGAAGGAGCTCGGCTCTGCAGGGTCAGTAGCCCGCACTTGTGGAAATAAGTACCTCTGTGCCAAAGTGGGACCTGGAATCTCACAGAGCTACAAGAGACCACGCTTTGCCACCCAAACCCCTTGTCTCATACACTGAATGCATTCTGTAAGGAAACAACTCCTACAGGATTCTTTCTGGTTTGTGTTCCTTCTCACAGAAACTTTTTAGAAAGGTAGTTATTATAAAAAGTGCTGATGCCATTGCAGACAGTTTTCAAGGCAAACCGGTTGTCTTTATTTCTTTACTATCCATCCTAGATTATTCTTATCCTGTGCTGGCATGTCTGCAGGTCTGCAGTGGTTTATCAACTGAGAATGCAAACCTCATTCCTATGGGCTCTGGATCCCTGCTCAACATACACTTTTCAGCTTGTAGTAGCTTCAGTTGTCTAGTTACTGTCAAAACTGTGTAGGAAAGAACAAGAAACATTCCCATGAGAGAAACTAGGACCAAAAGTACGCTTACTTATCTCCATTGTATAAGAGCCCTATCTTCTCCTAATCATCAAGGTCAACTTCTCCCGCTTGGGCAATCATTAATTTTTTACTTATTGATCGTTTAGCACAAAGATCCCAAAGTGACATAAGGACAGTTATAGCTTGCAATATAATAGGATTTTCAATGTCCATAGAAGAACACATAATATGACCATCACCATATCTCTTTTGGTGCAATGAATTTCATTCCCAAAGGAAATGCTTTGGTGAATAAAATGTTCTACAAGGCAACAGACTGTGGTGTCCATGTACTGTTATCAAGAAAGGCAGTTCTCATATCCAGAATCATATCAGTTCTAGTCAGAATGAAAACTGCCTCCCTTGGGCGTGAAAGGGATCCACAATGGCTGGCTAGTTTTGAAGGATGGTGCTATCAAGCAGGTCAGGTTGGGCAGATCGGTAAGTTGGACACTCGGCAGCAGCAAATAGAAAGATCAGTCCTGGTGGGCAGGAGTCCATGCTCTTGGGCATGAGTTTTGAGTTTCCTATCCTTATCACCCCATATACTTAATGTATGAACCCATCTAGCAACAATGGAGTAACCAATGACACTCCGGCTGACATCAACTATTCAGGTAGTTCTGCGTAACTGCTTTCCCTCCAAGGATGTTAATCCCGTAAACTCATTCTTTCCCAGATCCCCTTGTGTTTAATATTTCTCCAAGCTCTTGGCAAGTCACCCACCCACCTACCACTACCTGCAAATATGTGTAGATTTGCATGTCAGATCACATCTTTTTCATATGCACTAGTTTGTTATCACCATAGTTAAGTTCCTGAGGCACCCCAGATTTGTAAATTAGAAAAGTTTATTTCCCTTATAGTTTTGGAGGCTAAAAGTTTGTCCAGCATTACACAGGCTCTGAAGAAGGACCCCTGTTGGTAGTGTCCCTTCATGGATGCTGGCATTAATGTTTGTGACAGATAGAGTACATCTCAAAACAGGAAATCAGGGAAACTAGAGTCCTACAACATTTTCCAAGGGCATGCCCCAAATTATCAAATAATTCCCCATTATACTCCATTATTTATAGGTCTACCACCTCCCACAGGTGCCAGTTCCTGTAGCCACAAGTCTCCAACACATGAACTTCTGCATTAAGACAATATCTAATCCATAGTGCCACACTATGTGAAAGTCAGGTACATCTGCTAGAGCTTCTCCTGTTGGAAGCAACTCTGCTCTTTTCTCTCAAGGATATCTACAAGTAGACTGACAATTTGGACACAAGCCATTTCTGATTTGCATCCAGAGAGCCAACCCACCCAGAATGACATTCTGAATGTTTCTGTCTTGTGAACTAGACACGGGAATTGTCCCCATGCAGGTCAGAGCTAAAGTAGAGAAATTAGGGCAATTGACCCTCCATCCATGTTCATGGATGCATTGTTTTTTTTTTTCATCTTAAGACATTATTGTTGAGCCTTGCCCGACCTCATAGCCTGAAGTCTTAGAACTGAGACTATGAAAGCACACAAGCTGCAAATGGCCTTTTCCCAATGACATCATTACTTCTTCCACTGGATATGCTGGATTTTCCAACCTCAGAGTCCCCTTTAGCTTGCTTCCTATCCATGTGTGATCTAAGTTCCATTTATACATTTGAGTTGCAAATTTTCTCAGGTACAGATGAGCATTTGTTCATTATGAGCATGTGTAGATGTGAACAAATTGCAGAAGTAGCTCTCATGTCTGCCAGACACTGTCGCAGATGTGCTGCTGTGTGCTTACTGCACAGTGTGATGTGTCCAGTGGTGCGGTGCTCAGTCAGAGCCCAGGAAGTCTACAAGCAAGAGGAAGAGCAGTGGTGATGTGGAGGGGGCTCCCGGGCAGCACAAAATAGTTTATTTACAGTTATACTGCCTTGTACCATCATTTTATGGTAACTGTAAAAGTGAAAATAGTTTACTTACAGCATTTATATGTGATTTTGGTTTTTTTATGCTTTACATTATATATTTTCATCAAAGGTGTGTAACACTCACTTTGGCAGAATTATGCACAAATGTGGCTTATGGATATTCTCCCTGAACAAAACCCGTTCATAAGTCAGGGACTTACTGTATTCCCAAATGTGGAATATCCTGCCTCTAGAACCCACTGGGACTCATTAGATATTATACTTCCTCCTTAGTGAAGACACAAGATTAAATATTTTATGATAAAATTGATGCCTTGGCATGTCCCACACCATGGGAGTCCTAAATTTTCACTGATAATTACACAGAATTCTGAACCTTTTCTCCCCTTCTGTGATCCCCACTGCATTTTTCACATTTTTCTTATCTGATTCAAATAATAAGATGTCATCAGTACCTTGGACCAATGTGATATTCTTTAGAAAATACAAATAGATATAATTCTCTGTAGGCCCTGTAATGTAGGGTATTAAAAAATAAAAATATTCTTGGGGCAAGACTGTGAATGTATTTTGTTGGCCATTCCAGGTGAAATAAAACTGCAAGTACACTCCTTCCTTCACAGAGACATAAAAGAGACAATTTATCAAATCAATGGTACTTGACAACATGTTAGTTGTAAAAAGTCCCCCTACCTGATACATGAAACACAACTGGGACTACTATTTAGTTGAGTGTGTAGAACTGCACTATCCTCCAAAATCTTTTTTTT
>PVKN010019983.1:0-16126 GCA_004027915.1 Capromys pilorides | reverse complement strand
ATGGGTGGAGTCAGAGTTTTGGAGTTGAGACCAAGGATGGACGCAGGCTGAGGGTCCTTACTGGGCTGGCACGAGGCCAGAGGGTTTGGTGGATAGGTTCCGGACTATAGTTCAGGTGGGCTTGTGCAGGGAGATTAAAGAAAGTTTCAGAGATCCTTACCTGGTAGGTGTGCTGGTCAAACCAAACAGGGGGTGGGCTGCGGGCGTGGCATGGGACAGGCGCAAAGAACGCCCTGGACCAGTGTCAGCTGTGGATGAGTTTCAGGCAGGCGCGGTGGCGCGGGGGGAACCCGGCCTCCGCTGCGGGCGAGAAGAAGCTCTTTTTCTTTTTGAGCTTTTAATTCTCTTTGATGGTGTTTCTGGATGTGGAACCCAGGATCTTGCACATGCTTAGTAAGCACCCTCCCTCTGAGCTATATTTCCGGCCATTCATTGCGCTCGGTGTGTTGTGTTTTCACACACTTCAAGTAAACTTTGAAGTTTCCTCTTGGTTTCTTCACACACTCATTGTTTATTCAAGAGAATCACTTTCTGAATGTCCACATACTATATCTTCAGGAGTTCTGACGTTCTTCATGTTGCTGATTTTTCCTTGTAGTTCATTGTGGCCACATAAGACACTTGCCAATATTTTTACTTTGCAAGCCTCTTGAGGTAGTTTGTGGTCTAAAATAACGTGGGACATGTTCCCTGACCCAAGAGAAGATTGTGCCTTCCAGGGCTGTTGCTTGAAATGATCTATAAATTCCTATTAGGTCCACTGGTCTATATTATGGGTTGGTGTTTCTTTGCCAGTTTTTTTCTTTCGATGATCTGTCAATTGATGAAGGTGGGATGTTAACCTCTCCCTTTGTTTGTGTGATGAATCTGATCTCTCTCTCAAGCTCTAATAATATCTGTATATAAAATTGAGTTTTCTGATATCAGCTGCACATACAATTATTATTATTATTATTGTTATTGTTATTATTATTATTATTATTATTTGTATTTTAGCGAGGGGTCTACAGTGTGATCAGGGTTTCACTACTAGATCAGACTCTCAGTGATCTGCCTGTTTACAGCCTCCCAAGAGCTGGGATTACAGGAGTGCACCATCATGCCCAGCCTCAATGGCCTCTCAGTGTGCTCTGGGGGCAGGGGAGGCATGGCAGGCCTCTAGGATCCAACCCCCAGCTCCTGCTTGCAGGCGCCTTAATCCACTGAGCTATTTAGCCAGGCCTGCACATACATTTAGATGTAATTTTCATATTGTTTTGTCTAATGGTCTCTTAGTAGAGTGTTTTTGTCTCTTTTTATACTTTTTTTGACTTAAAATCTATTTTACTCACTGTAAGTAGAGGTGCGTCTGCTCACTTTTTGGTTTCTGCTTCTTTTTCCTATCCATTTACTTTCAGTCTGTGTATAAAGTCTGTTGAATTGAGTTTCATGTAGGCAGAATATTTCTGGGTAAAATTTTTTTAAACATCTGTTCATCAAGAATATATCTTTTTTTTTTTTTTTTTTTGTAGTATGACCAGCTCAGCCTGCCCTGGGGGGTGGGGCTGGCACAGCATGTGGTACCGGGGATCGAGCCAAGGACCCTGCAGTTGCCTAAGCTTTCCTAAGCAGGTGCTTTAGACCGCTGAACCATCTTGCTGGCCCCCAAGAATATGTCTTTTAATTGAGGAATTCAATGTGAATGCCTTCAGACAAGTGCAAAAGGATGCACATTCCCATCATTTTGCTGACGTTTTCTGCTCATTTCCATTCATTTCTTGCCTTTTGTTTCCATGTGTGTGATTTGGTGATTTTCCACGGTGATGAGGTTTGATCAACCTCCTTTTCTGTTTTTGGGATCTACTTTGCTGTTTGGTTTGTGCTTTGGTTTGTTCTCACCCTTTTGCTTCTAGTATAAGTTTCCTTTAAGTATTTCTTGCAGGGCTGGTCTGCTGTTAATCAGCGTGGTAGTTTTTGCTTATGCTGCAAAGCCCTTATTTCTTGTTTTCTGAAGGAGAGCTTTTCTAGACATAATATTCTGGTTGACAGATTTTTCTTTAAGCCTTTGAATACCCATAGGTTTTTCTCTTTTGGCCTGCATAGTGCTCCACGAGAAGCCCACTGTTGTTCATGAGGGTTCTCTTTTTTGTGACTTGACATTTGTGCTGTTTTTTGTGTTCTTTCTTTGTCTCATACTTTTGAAAGTTTTGCTGTAGTATGGCTGAAGATTTGGGTCACATTCCCTGGAACCCAGAGCCTCTTATCCAAAATATTGCCAGGACTATGTATCATTTTTCCTGCATTCTATTAGTAAAACTAATTTTCTTCCAAAAATAGATTATATTCAGCCACTTTTCTTGATAAATAATGTGTTATTTAGAAATATCCACCATGCTACTACACGTGGCTGCTTTAGTTTTAACTGCACTGTTGTGTTCTGTAAATATCCTCTTTGTTTCGGTAATCTCAGATTTTAATAATTTATTTGTTTATTTTTGAATGTATTTGCTACAGGGTCTTGTAGCTCAGACTCCTAATGATCCTTCTGTTTTAGCCTCCCTGGTGCTAGGATTACAGGTGTGGGCCACTACACCTGGTCTTGTCACCTGATTCAGGTGTTGGGGTGGGGCTACTGCAGCATATCATGCTGGGGATCAAACCTGTTCCCTGTGCTTGCCTAAGCAGGCACTTAGTCTGCTGAGCTATCAGCCAGCTCTTCAGATTTTGATCCTTGAAAGTAAAACATTCCTACTACCAATGTCATTTAATACTGAGATTTTTATTTTACTCTCATTTATTTTATTTTTTAAGCAGAAGAAACCCAGTAGAGATTTATTGTAAGCATTTTTTTGTTATTTAAAAGAGAATAAAAATAATCAACAAAATTAGAAATAATACAGAAACCATTCAAAGAGAAGGAGCAATTGGGATGAGGGAGGAAAGAAAAGAAAGAATGAAGGGAAAATATATATGTATAGCATGGATAGCTGTACTGCTGTTTTCTACTGGTCTATTGAAAGGAATAGTTATTGCTTGAAATTATTTGCTTTTTAATTTTTTTCGGCTTGCCCTTTTATTTTATTAATCCTAACGGAAAGAAATAGCAATGAGACAGTTTCAAGTCAGGTTAGTAGGACGGTTACAATAATTAATACATTGCATATTGTCTTCGTGGTATCTATTCAGAGTACAAGATGCAGACATGATATCTTGTCTAAACACTGTAAGTACAAATCTTTCTTCTCATTGAACTAAGAGAAAGTAGCTGTATGTTTATCCTAACTATATTTTTCTCTACAAAATGCTCCTTTATTTCTATTTTCTTTGTTTGTTTTGTTTTGTCAGAGATGGGTGTTCCATTGCCGTTCAAATATTGTAGGCATGTGAATTCAGCAAAATAATCCAATATAGTCAACTTCTGACATTGCCAGTTATTCTGATAACCCACTGCTATTATGGACTTCTAAATTTTTTTTGACAATTTTTGCTTACTCATATTTGGTAATCTGAACAACTAATTTGAAGACAACAATATGCAATATCACAATCATTATTGAATTCTTATCATTTTGTTTAGCAAAATTCTTATTTTTTTTTAGGAAAGGGTCTACAGGGAGTTCAGGGTCTCACTACTAGATTGGACTCATAGTGATCCACCTGTTTACAGCCTCCCAAGAGCTGGGATTACAGGCACACACCACCATGCCCAGTCTCAATTGCCATCTCAGCACGCCCCAGGGGCAGGGCCTACACAGCAGGCCTAGGGAGCGAACCCCCAGCCCCTAAGCCTGCTTGAAGGTGTTTTAATCCATTGAGCTATTTGGCTGATCCTAAACTTCTTATTTTTTTACTGAAAAAAGCTTACTGCTATTTCAAGATTCAGTTCAATATTCCTGCCATTTTTAGGGATGTTCCCTACAACAAATTATACTCCATTTCCCTATAACTAAAATCAGGATTTTAATGTTTTTGTTTTTGAAATGTATTTAGTATAAGGTTTACAGGGCCTCACTCTACAAATCAGACTCATAGTGATCCTCCTGTTTTCAGCCTCCATCCCCAAGTGCTAGGATTACAGGTGTGAACCACCATGCCCAGACTCAATCACAGTCTCAGTGTTATCTAGGGGGCAGGCATCGCACCCTGGAGATCAAACCCCACCCAGTACCTGTGCCTGCTTAAGCAGGTGCTTTAAACTGTCTCCACATATATTTCTAAGCTCCAATTATTACAGGTATCGTTTGAGCTATGAATAGGAAAACGCTGTCCTTGACAGTAGCTTACAACTAGTGCGTACTGCCTCTCACCGCCTCCTGAAGGGTACTAGAGGAAGCTGGGACTCTGAGTCTGCAAATGAATTCTGTGTTGTGTTCATTGAGTGACTCTGCCCACTTTCACTTTCTACCTGTGTAGCAGAGGTGGCTTCTTTCTCATTAGGGTCCTCCCCCATTCAGGGTTCTGAAAGATCTAATTTTGACAGTCATCTTCATCACCGTTCAGTTGAAGGCATGGATATTGTGATTGCTTGGGCTAATTTTTGATGATTCCCCACTGCAAAACTGTTCTCTTGCCCTTCTTCTGACTCTCAAGACCCAGTGAGCACTGCAAAGAGGCGCACATGAACATCAGTGTCTCTGGGAAGCGGCCGTCTGGACCTCACTGACTCCACTTCTCCCTCAGGGTTCCGGCTGGTCAATGGCAGCAGCCCCTGTGAGGGCCGTGTGGAGCTCCAGGTGCAAGGGGTCTGGGCACCCCTATGTGCTGCCCACTGGGGCTTAGCAGATGCCACCGTCCTGTGCCATCAGCTCAACTGTGGGAATGCGGTGGCCACACCACGAGGAGGCCCTTTTGGGCATGGGGGTGCTCCCATCTGGCCAGATGTGTTTCACTGTGTGGGAACAGAGCTCCATTTGATGAGCTGCCCATCCAGCACCTTGGGGGCGAAGCCCTGTGCAGAGGGAAATTCGGCATCTGCATCTTGCTCAGGTGGGTGCAATTCATGCAGTGTGAGTGAGGGGCAGCTGGGTGGACCCACGCGCTGGGAGCTGGGTCCTGGGCAGAAGAGGGGGTTGTCCAGGTGGACACTCACTGGGAGGGAAGTGTTAAAGTAGGTGTTAACACGGTGTAGGCCAGACGGGTAGGGCTATAGTTGAGGGTAGTTGCAGGAGAAGAAAGAGTAAAAAGGCAAGACCCACAGCAATGAAGAGGGCTCAGAGAGAAGACACAGGGGCACTGAGAGGTGGACAGCTAAGTGCCTGACGGTCAGCAAGAGCCTGGGAACTCGGATGCTCCATGGTGGCTTCTCCTCGTCTCTTTCCTAGGTCTTCCTGGAGCCCTTAGACTGAGGGACGGACAGAGTCGCTGTGATGGGCGTGTGGAGGTCTCTCTGGATGGAGAGTGGGGCCGTGTCTTAGATGATGCCTGGGACCTGCGAGACGCCAGTGTTGTGTGCAGGCAGCTTGGGTGTGGAGAGGCCCAGCGAGCCTACGACACAACTGCTCCTGGCGGCGGTACTCTCCCGGTGGGGCTGAGCCAGGTGCACTGCTTGGGCTCAGAGACCCGCCTGACCCAGTGCAACGTATCAGTGTCCTTGCTGGTGCCTGCGGGGTCTTCACGGGACGTGGGTGTAGTGTGTTCTGGTGAGTCTGGGATCCCCGATCTTCCTGTGCTCTGGGCCTGACCTGGCCTCACCTGTTCTTACTCAGCCTCTCCTCAGGGAGCCTTCGGGTGCGGCTGGCTGGGGGCCCTGGCCGCTGTGCAGGACGCGTGGAGGTGCTGCAGGGAGGCACCTGGGGCACAGTGTGTGATGACGCCTGGGACCTGCAGGATGCCCACGTGGTCTGTGAGCAGCTGGGTTGCGGCCGTGCCCTCAGTGCCCCGGGGGCCGCCCACTTTGGGTCAGGATCTGGGCCCATCTGGATGGATGAGCTGGGCTGCCTGGGCAATGAGTCTGCACTGTGGCACTGTCCATCAGCAGGTTGGGGCCAGCACGATTGTGGGCACAAAGAAGATGCTGGGGTCTTCTGCTCAGGTAGGGGCAAGGTCTGTTGTGACTTGTATGTTCCCATTCTCCCGTGCCCTCCTTGCCAACTGGGCTCTGTGTCTGCAGAACTCACAGATCTCAGGTTGCAGAATTATGGACAGCCATGTTCAGGGCGGCTGGAAGTTTTCTACAATGGGACTTGGGGTGGAGTTTGTCAAACCCTGAAAGCAACCTCCCTGGGCGTCCTGTGTGGGCAGCTGGGCTGCGGGCCCCATGGGCAGCTGCTGGCCAAGCCACAGAACCAGTCTTCCCTGGAGGTTTTCTGGCTGGCTTCCATTCAGTGCAGGCCCAGGCATGACAGGTTGCTGTGGCAGTGTCCCTCGGCCCCCTGGGACCAGCATTCCTGCCTCAGCAGGGAGGAGGCCTGGGTCCTGTGTGCAGGTGAGTAGGAGGCAATGTGCTCATGTGCCCGTGTGAGGGAGGGTTGGTCACTGCCACGAGGCTCTTGAGTTAGCAGCGATTACCTAGAGTCCCCTTAGACCCTCTGTTCTTGCCCAGTGGGGGAAGCTCCTGGGCCTCCTGAGCCTCTCCTGAGGACTTTCACAGGGCACAGGTGTGTGGAACCTCTCATCCTATGTGGATACCTTCCCTTGAGCACAAGAAGTTCTGTGCCTTTCCTGAGCAGAAGCTGTTTGGTACAGAGACACAACAACAAAGGGAGGGAAAACAAATATTGCACAAAGTTTCAAGCCTCTGAGTTTGCAAATACTGAGCTGTTTCTTAATTGCCCACACAGAGAAGGCAGAAATTCCGGAAGATCACGAGCAGACTTCCAACTGCTCAACCACGCGCAGCTGCCCAGGTATCCCTTCCATGTCCTGATTCACCTGCCTGCCCCACTGGGGTTCCTGAGGTGAGACAAGCGCTTTCTCCTTTTGCAGAGGAGGGCGCACTGCGGGTGCGTGGCGGTGAGGATGGATGCTCGGGGCGTGTGGAGCTCTGGCACGCGGGCTTCTGGGGCACCGTGTGCGACGACTCCTGGGACCTGGCTGATGCTGACGTTGTGTGCCGACAGCTGGGCTGCGGCCAGGCCACACATGCCGTGGCAGGGGCTGCCTTTGGTCCCGGGTCGGGGCCTGTGTGGCTGGATGAAGTGGGGTGTCGCGGTAGTGAGGCATCGCTGATAGACTGCCTGGCTGAGCCTTGGGGACAAGGTGACTGTGCACACAAGGAGGACGCAGGTGTGCGCTGCTCTGGTGAGTTGGTGCTTGTGAGGCTCAAGGACACTGCATCTAACTCTCTGCCCTTTTTTAATGGGCCACATCCCCCAGTGTAGGTGCCTAGCGTGAAAGGTCCCATTTGGGGGTCCAAGAACAGGCTCTCCTGTCCTGTTGGGCTCTGGCTGACTAGGACAAAGGCTGCCTGTGCTTTGGGCATGTTTGCGCTGCTCAGGGCTGTCCACACCTCCTCATTTTGGTGCTCAGGTGTTCATTTTCCTGTAGCTGTCTTGGGGATCTCATATCAGGATGATGACCTCTTCCCACCAACCATACTCCTGCTCCGAAGTGCTCAGAGCAGCTTAGGTCTGCCTGGTCCTGGCAGGCTGGAACTCAGTGTCACAGAGTGACCTTCCTTGAGTGTTCCCCATCCATGATTTAATACCACTTTCCTTCCCTGTGCTTGTCTGAGTGTGGAATCCCGGGCTGAGTGCAGCCACATCTCAGAGGGACTTCCTTTGGTGACTAGCGTTTGGCCCTACTGTGCTATGGCCCCTTGGGCTTCACAGTATTTTTTTTTTTTTTGAAGGCAGAAGGCAGGGTCTTTCCCTTTTTTTACACCCAAGGCATCTGTCTTGTGCCTCCTTACTCAATCCACCTGGTGATTAGAAATCTATCCCCAGGAGGGGTAGGGAGATAGGGAGATAGCCAGGGAGATAGCTCTGTGGCACAAGTGCCTGCCTGGCAAGTGCAAGGTCGTGAGTTCGAACCCCTGTCCACAAAAAAAAAAAAAAAAAAAAAAAAAGAAAGAAATCTACCCTCAATTTCCACCTGAGCCTTCTACTGGTCTCCCCCCTACCCCAAGGCTTATTCTCGGGCCACTCTTCCTTATAATCTGGGGCCATATCTGGGAGAATATCAGCCTGGCCAGGTAGCACTGAGGCCCACCTCTCTTGGGTCTCCCCCTCTGTGTCAGAGGCTGAGGTCATCTAGGCGCAGGGTCACAATGCCCCAGGTGTTCCAGCACACAGGAGGTTCCGCCTGTGTCTATTTCCCACAGCTCCTTCCCTGGCCCCTCCTCCTATTGCTGAGGCCTGGACTCTACCGGAGATCACCTGCCTGGTTCTTGCCTGCCTGCTGGGCCTTGTCTTCCTTGTTCTGGTTGTTCAACATTGCCGCAGGAGAGCTGCCTACATGGGTAGGTAGATATGGCTGGGCATAGTTAACAAAGGGCTTGGGCTTGCAGGCTGGGGGAACCTTGAGAGACTCCAGCCATGGCAGCGCCTTCCTTTCTAGTCCCTGTCCTGCATGCTGGCTGTTTGCTTTTCTAGCTCCTGTTTAGTGACTATGGCAGACCATGTGGTAGATCCATTAGGAGTTGAGGACCTCGGCACTCTGAGCTCATGTTTCATTGTTTCTTAGATGGATAGATGAAGGGGGCATGCCACCTCATGTGACACCTTTGGGTTTGCCCCTATCCCTTTTGTTGTCACTGCAGGTTCAGGAAGTCAGTGGGTTCAGACCCTCTAGAAAGTATGTGGCTTCCATGAGGGTGACTGCTCTCAAGAAGAAAGATGCCTAAGCACTGGGGCTTTCAATGTGCTTGAGGGGTTGCAGGTTCTAGGACAGAGGAAGAGTAGGCTGAAAGAATATGTATCCTTTAAGTATGTATCCTTTGTGTTGTTACAGGATCTGGACTTTCTGAGCCCCTGCCCTCGGAGGGGGTCTATGAGGATATCGAACCTATTCCTGTGGAGGAGAAAGAGAGGCCTGCAGTGCCTGGGGACCCAGGGCTGGAGTATTATGATGACGTAGAAGAGCCCCAGCAAGGCCATGGGGAGGAAGCAGTGGAATCAGAGGCGTCCAGAGTCCTGCTCACGCCCATGGGTGTGCATCTCTGTGCTGTCGGGCTCATTGTGCTCTTCTTGCTCTACTGCTTCTACTCAGAGAGCTCCATTCCCCTTGATACCTACATTTAAAGTCACTGAGAGGTGTTTCCTGTGTCTGTGATCCTCATTCTCTTCTCAGTCCTGGGATGTTGGTTCATTCTCCTATTCCTTCAGGAAGGTTCCTTAGGCTGGAGTCTTCTCTCTGACATTTGTTGAATCAGACAATTCCTTTGGGTATGTTTTGTAGCTCTGCAGCGCCATTCAGGTTATTGGGTGGGGGGATTTCAGGTTAAAGACAATCTTTGCGTCATCTCAGCCATTATATCAAACCTTTATCAGCTTTGCAGTAGCTTTACTTTGCATGGGGATTCCAGTAAGCTAGAACTGCTGGGGTTCTGAGAAATCTCTGCGGATTGCAATGCTTCTCTCTTTTTAAATGTGGGTGGGGATCCCCAGGCCTGGGCCCTGAAGCTCAGTGAGGAATGAAGTCCTATTGTAGGCCAACCTCTTCATATGTCCACGAGCTGATCCTGAGAATCATGATTGTGCTTAGAGTGTGGGAAGACCCTAGGAACTGTAAGGCTTCCTTATTTTCTTTTTAAAATATATTATCAAATATTATTTGATTTCATCCAGTTTTCAATGGTCCTATTCAGAAGTTTTTTTTTTTTTTTATCAGATTGTGCTATGTTTCTCCTGTTCTGGGCCCATTTCTCTCTGCCTCGATCTGAATGTTTGTATTTCTGACAGGCTTTGCCTGTTTCAAGCCCATACATGTTCTTGTAGTTCTCCTTCAGCTGTGAGGCGGCATTCCTTCCTAGAGCCCCTGTGGTCACCCCTTTTTCCATCTCTGGGCAGAACTCACACTCTTCAGTGAGAGGTGGATGTACTTGAAACTGTACTCTCACACCTGTCCTGTTTGATCTCAACAGGTCCTTGAGCTCAATCACATAAAACAACTCTGACTGTCTTCATCTGAGACCACACCCTGAGCATCCAGATCTATCTGTGACCACTTGTGCTCACCAAGCCAACCCCTACTATCGCCTTCATGGCTGTTCACAATGGCCCTCACTTGTGACCACCAAGCATGACCTCCCCCAGGGTGATCAGGTCCTCTGACCACCACTCCATGAACTCATCCTCTATGGAAACAAATTGTACTGCTGACCATTTTCCTGTGATATCTACAATCAGCCTGCACTGAACGGAAACATTTGTGGCCTGCCAAGGGGTGAGCCTTCACCCAGTTCTGGTGAACAGTTGGGTCCTTGCGATGATGTCCTGATGTAGAACTGACCCGCATGGTATCACAAGAGACAATGAGACTTCTTGGTATCATTTTAGAGAATGGGGATACCTTACCAGGAAGCATGGAGGGCTGATGATGCAGGTAGCAAAAAGAACTTACGAGCAAAGGATATAATAAAGGAATTATGTAGAATACTGTTACAGTGACAAAATGACAATGGGCAAGTTTCTAAGAGATTCATATAATCTGGGTGAAATATTGGGTGTTTTAAATAAGAGAACGAAAGTTTGGGAAAGGGTCTGAGTTTGCAAATGTATATATTTAGAAATGTGTTTTCTTTTTTCTCTTTGTATTTTAGTACAAGGTCTAAAGGGTCTCACTATATACATCTCACTTGTAGTGATTCACCTGTGTTCAGCCTCCCAAGAGCTGGGATTACAGGCATGGACCATCACTCCCAGTCTCAATCGCTGTTTCAGCATGCCCTGAGGATGGGACCAGCACAACATGCTGGGGATCTAACCCTAGCCACTGCATCTGCATAAGCAAGTGCTTTAGTCCACTGAGATATCTGGGCCGGTCAGAGAGCTGCCCCAGTTTTTTGTTAATCTTTCAGGAATATCTTTATTTTCAATAAAATTGTACATCAGACTTGCAAATTGTAAAGGCCTCAGAAAAAACTCTTCAGACTTAAATATTGACATCCATATATGTGAATTTTTCAGGAAAGATAACATTAACTCAGGGGAAGTATAGACAGTTTCTCTACCTACTTTTATCTTGAGCTGATTTTAAGGCCTCTTAAGAGTGCTTTTTGACCATCCAGTAAGTGCCGGACACTTTTTAATGTATGCATATCAGTAATACTGAACTATGTTACTCATTTTGGAAAATTGATATATGGATAAAACCTGCTTGATTATTTTTTGTACATGTTATGACTCTCTTTTTCCTATCCTTTCTGGATCTCTTATCAAAGAAATATGGGTGCTGAGAACTTTAAACTTATCATAGGTTCCCATAACGCTCTGACAGATACTGAACTCCCACAGTATCTTTGTGTAGGTTTTAGCCTGGTGTAGTTTGGATCTCCAGTGTACTCCTAGCTTACACTGAAGTCTTGGCTCCCAGGCTATTGTGCTGTAGAGAGGTGGTGAAACCTTTAAGATATTGATGGTGAGCCTTTTAGGGATCAAGTGCCCAAATGGCAGCTCCAAATACATGTGTTGATTGTAAAGCGCCAACACTGAAATTAAACCTGAACACTGAGGTTTTTGTTTAGGAAAGCAACTCATGCATTGACATCTGTCCTAGTTACTTTACTCATTGCTGAGACACAACACCCAACATTGACAAAGGAGGAAAGGTTTATTTAGCTTTCAGTGTATATAGGTTTCAGTTCCTAATCTGTGGCCCCCAAGACACAGTGGCACATGGCAGAGGAGCAGCTATTCATGGCAGCAGACAAAAGCAAAAACAAGGGGAAGAAAGAGACCTTCTCTGTTCCTTGTAGTGTATGCAGGCTCTTTGCCCTAGGGTTGGTGTAGCACTCATACCTATAATTCTAGCATTGAATCATGAATCAATCACAAACTCTAGATTTAGTGCCTATGTAAAGCTTGCACCTCATGACTGTATGAGGCTTTGGGAGGACATCTAGGCAATACCATGAAGCATCTTTTGATTTAAAAGCAAAACACAACAACATTTTTTTTCATTTATGTGTTTGGTACAGAGTCGCACCACACAGCTTGGACTTATGGTGACCCTCTTGTTCTCAGCCTCCTCAGTGCTGGGATTACAGGCATGCACCCCTCAGACCTAAACTCGTTCACCAGCTCAGTGTACACCAGGGGCAGTGCAGGCACAGCATGCGGGACCAGAGATTGAATTCTTGCCCCTGCACTTGCCAAAGCAGGCGCTTAGTCTGCTGAGCTCTCTCCCTGGCCCAATAACAGAGCTTTCAATGATGCAAACAGTTTTTTATTGAAAGGTTTTCATTTGACATGTTTTTTTTTTTTGCATAATTCTTGTGATATTTGCTGTTGTGCACATGCTGATAATCTGCCAGACCTTGGCTCATACCTTGCTAGTTTCACAGCAATGAATGCAGTATGCAGGTCACATCTGTAAGTCTGTTTCTTATGTCATACTTGATATAATCCAAACCCCAAAACATTTGCTCATGGGCATAGATGATCCAAAGAAAGTAAGAAAAGCAATCCCAAGTGCTTTCACTGACTTAAAATTATGTGGTAGAGAATTACACACTGTAAGGATTTCATTGACAGAACTACTGAATGTGCTGCCCTTTGTCATCCCTACACACTCTACATTCTCTGTCTTCATAAGTACTGCACACAGGCCGTAGAATTTATTTTTCCAAGTAGAGTTTTCTTGAAATTTCCAGATTTCCAAAAATTTAATCAGTATAAGCAGGAAAAGCCAGGTTCTTCAGATTTAGCTGCCACTGGAGAAGGGAAAAAACAGGGTTATCTTCATCTTATGGAACTGTGAAAGTCGGCTACTAAAAATGCTCTTTTGCAGCTTCTACAATGCTAGAAAATTCCCTGTAGACATCCTGATAGCTCATGTAAGTATTAAGCGTTGTATAATTTTCTAAATGTAGTTTTTGATTTGGGAAATATTTCAGCTGTCCGCACTCAAGTTGTGGGATACTTTGGCTTGTGTGCCAACAGAGAGGGTTATGCATGCTCTCTGCGGCACATGGGCCATAGGTGTACCAGCACTGCTTTGAAATGTGAGTTACCTTAGTGTAAATCAGTTAGCTGTTTGGGGCCATGTCATTAAAAGTCTATCTCAATCTCTTTTGCTTCGTGTGCACCAGGAGGCAAGCAGTTTTCCTGCACCACGTGCTTGCTGCTATGTTGTGCTACTTCAGTACATGCCCTAAGCTGATGGATGAAGTAATTATAGATTAAGACAAACTGAGCTACACGAAATCTTTCCTCCTTTGACTGTTTCAGGTATTTTGTCATGGCAATAGGAAGCTTGTTAACAGCCATCTTCACTGGATCTTTGCAACCTAGGAGACACTGTGGTGTTCTTGTGTATAATGGGCCCTTGGGTTAGGGTACACAGTGTTTTCTCAGTGAGTTATCAATTGATTATTGAAGGTTGAATTTATATTAGGTTATATTACTGAATTTGGTTATTAAATCTAGAAGTCTAGGAGTTTTTGGAATTTCTATGTAGAATATCACACCACCCATAAATGATAATTTAACTTTTTCCTTTTGATTTAGATGTGTTTACTATACACAATGTATTGTTGGATTTTGTTTCTTGATTCACTCTGCTAGTTCGCTTGTTTTGATTAGTGACTTGAGGTCATTTACATTGATGGTTATAACGGATATGTATTGTCCTATCTTTGTCATATTATTTTCCTGCTGTGGGTTCCCTACTTTTTCCATTGGATTGCTTGCTTTGTGTGGTGGTAGTTCCTTTCTGTTGTTGTTCTTGAAGTTGTGGTCATTTCTGTGTCTTTCTAGAACATCTGTCAGTACTCTTTGGAGGGTTGGTTTGGTGGTCATGCATCTCTTCAGTTTTTCTTTTTCATGGAAGTATCTTTCCACTAAATTTGATAGTTTTGCAGGGTACATCAGTCTGAGTTGGAAGTTATTTTCTTTCAGGATCTGAAATACTCCATTCCAAGCTCTTCTTGATTTGATAGTTTCTGTGAGAAATTTGCTGGTTGCTGGTTCTGATTAACCTTCCATTGTAGCTGATGTTTCTTTTCTCCAACAGCTCCTAATATTCTGTTCTTTTGCTAAATTTCTGGGATCTTGGCTTTTATGAGTCTAGGTGTAGATTTATTTAGATTATGGCTAGCTAGGGTTTTATATGCCTCAATTATGTGTATGTCAGACTTTTTTTCCCTATGCTTGGGAACTTTTCTGTTACCACTTCTGCAAATAGCCTTTTTAGTAAAATTTGTACTGACTCATGCTGTTTCATTGATACCAATCAGTCTTAGTTTTTCTTTGCATCATCTTACAGCTACTGAATTGTTATATCCTGGTTCATTGTTATCTTAAAGAGATCTTTCCTTTCACATTGACTAACTGCAATGCTATCTTCAAAGTTTGATTTTATTCAAACAGCTTTGCCAGCTTTCAGTGGAATTTGTAATTTCCTGTGTATCTGTTTGAATCTGTTTCATGCATTCTAATTCTTTCCTGTATTGTTTATTCAATATTACCCTCATCTTTCTATTTTCCTCTATTTTTAAAATCTATGTCTTGCTGTGCCCACTCCGTCCCCAGGGTGTATTGAAATGGCAACTGAGATTGGTCGTGGTGGCATCCCTCTAGTCCCAGTGCTTGGGAGGCTGAAAACAGGAGAATCAGTATAAGTCTGATCTATGTAGTAAGACCCCGTAGACCCTGTACTAAATACATAACAAAATAAAATAAAATCTATGTCTTTAGATGTGCTGAGCAATTCTTTCATGATTGATGACGTTTCTTCTTTCACCTGAGATTATTTGTGATCTGATTTATCCTATAGCCCAATGGACTTATTTCTTTACTTCAGTTGGAATCATTTCAGAGATTTTCGTGTGTGACTTCCAAGTTCTTCTATGATCTTGTCTCCTGGACTTGTTCTGAGTGGGACAGAGGTCTGAGCTTGCCTTTTGTTCCTTTGTTTTGATGTTTTTGAATCTCCCAATGTTCACTCAGATGCAGCAGCTATGGTAGGAAGGTAGGGTGTGGGCCAGCAAGGCTCCCATGATATTGGCAAGATCAGGTGAGCTCACCAAAGCTCCTGCTGTGCAAGGTTCAGCATGGCCTCCTCCAAGGTGGAGTGGGTGAGCCACAGCTCAGGAAAGCTCTGATGATGATGGGGGCAGGTTGGCGCTCTGCAAGGCTCTCACAATGGTGGGTGGGGCCAGAGTAGGGTACACCAAGGCTCCCTAGACTGGTGGGGGTGGTGGATGCAGCTCAGTATTGCTATGCCTTGGCAGGTAGAGGGGGAGGTCAGGGCTAGGCTCACTAGAGCTCCACAGCTGTCCTGTATCCGCCTGCCTTCTGTGATGATGGGAGAGGTGACTGTAGCTCAGTAGAGATCTAGCAACAGTGGGCAATGGGTCATGGGCAGGATTCACTCTTTCTGCCTCTATTAGATGATGATATGATTTTTGTCATTGGATCTTTTGATATGGTGTATTACATTTCTTGATTTGTGTATGTCGAACCTTTCTTACACACTGAGATGTGTCTTATTCACCAGTATGTACAATCTTCTTGCTGATTTGTTGCATTGTGTTTGCCAGCATCTTATTGTGGGACTTTGTCTCTAAGTTAATTAGGGAAACGTTCCTATAGTTGCATTTTTGATTGGCTCCTTGTCTGGTTTTGGTGTCATGATAATACTTACTTCCAGAAATGAGTTTGGGGTCATGGCTTCTATTTCAATTTCATTGATGAGTTAAAGGAGTAATGGCATTAGATCTTCTAAATGTCTTGTATAATTCAACAGTAAATCCATCTTGACAAGCCTTAATTACACCTTTAATTTCACTGACTGCTATTGGGTTATTTAGAATTTCTATAAGATCATGATTTAGCTTTGGAAATTCATATGTATCTAGGAATCTCTCAAATTCCTCTACATTTTCCACCTTGTGAGAATTAAAGTTTTCAAGTAGGTATTGACAAGCTTCTGAATTTGTGCAGGAAATTTGTGTAGGATCTAATGTAAATTCACTTTTTTCAACCCTAATTGTATGAATCTGAGTCCTTTCTTTCCTTGTTTTAATAAAGATGGCTCAGGGGTTGTC
>PVKN010019982.1:0-16126 GCA_004027915.1 Capromys pilorides | reverse complement strand
TTTTTTTTTTTTTTTTTTTTTTTTTTTTTTTTTTTTTTTTTTTTTTTTTTTGGCAGTACTGGGGATTGAACTCAGGACCCTGCGTTTGCCAGGCTGGCGCTTATTCTACTGAGCTATCTTGCCAGTCCTCTATACCTTTTTTTGCTTTACTCTGGTACTGTTTACTCTTTTAAAAACATTTTTTGCATGATATTGTATGTCTTAGTTCATCATTAACAATTGACTCCTGTAATATTCAGTCATCAGGGTAAACTAAAACCTAAGCATTAAGTTTTGTGTTTAAGATGGGAGTAGTTTAATTTAAGTGGTCAGGAAAACAAGAGTTATATACAGGCCTGAGCAGGTTTTCTTTCATTTACTAAGAAAAAGGAATGTTGAGCTCAGAGGAGAGGACCTCTAATCATTTCAAGCTGGGCCTTTCTGGAGGATGGCTTACTGGTTCAGACCAAGCATTCTCTACTAAAGGAATATAGATATTCTAAACATTTTTGTGGTGTTTTTGGTGGTTGTAACAATGTTTGACAGGTTTGGGAGGCATTTAGGAGACAAGGAGGCTGGAATGCTGTACCACACACTAGGGAAAATCCAACAATAGATTTTCCCATATCTTTCTTGACTTTTTAATATTTATATGGCCAGACAATCTTGCCAAACCAAACTATTCCCAATGATCTGCATCTTGAATCAAATACTGCTTTGTAAATTAGCATAAAATGCCTCCCCTCCCATGTTTTTATTGTATCTTAGTTATCTTTGAAGAGTGCCACTACTCTGAACTGATGGAAGATAACACTTTGGCTTTGAATATTTCTGAGAGTTGTTCACTCTTTTGGAAAAGCACATCACTTGGAGCACCAGCCCCGACCTGGTACCATTTTGCATTGGTAGCTGTCTCTTGCTAATGAACATAGTATCTAACTACTTGATCACATTCTCCAGTGCACTGTACCAGATCAGTTATTTTGCCAATATTGTTCTGCTGTAAATTACTTTGCTTTTTCAGAGGTAGCTATATGTAGCATGTGATTGGTTCATGGTGCAATGCAAGGATTAAGGGTGAGTGATTACCACGTCAGTTCACTGATTGGTATGTACCACCCTGATCCCAGTAGCCTGGAAGCGATATAAAGGACAGAAAGAGACTTGTCTTTTCCATTCTTTGCTTGCTTTTGCTGTCTTCTCTGTGCAGTGAACTATTGTTGTCCTCTGTGATGTTCCTGCACTATGTGTCGCCCTGCCTTTGAGCTGGCCAGCTATGATGGATTGAAACCTCTACAAACTGTCAGCCAAACAAACATCTCCCCTTTTAATTTTGGATGTCAGATATTTTGTCTCAACAACATTAAAACATTTTATGTATTAAAATATTTAAAGGTTAGCATTAAATTTGATAGGATTGTGAACCAGTA
Source organism: Capromys pilorides (assembly GCA_004027915.1). NCBI lineage: Eukaryota > Metazoa > Chordata > Mammalia > Rodentia > Capromyidae > Capromys > Capromys pilorides. Next base: position 14,717 of record PVKN010019982.1, on the reverse strand, counting down.
GTTTCATCCAAGCTTTGTAGGTCCCCAAGTATATTTCTGTTAATTTCTTGCTTGTATTGTTACCAGCATTGACTGTAGTTTTTTATTTTTCTTTTTGGAAGATGTAAGATAGTTTTAGTTTACAGTGCTACTTTCTTTTTTTTTTTTTAACTTTTCCTTCACTTTAAAAAAAAAATCATATTGTTTGCCTAAGTAATACTGGAGTAGTTGTCTTTTCAGATCTATCTATCTATCTATCTATCTATCTATCTATCTATCTATGTAAAATAACTAAAGTTAGATCTGGTTGTTTTCCTATTTAAAAAAAAAAAAAACAACTTTTCTGCTCCACAGCTCAGACTCATAGCATTTCTCCTGTCTCTACCTCCCCAGCACTGGTAATACAGGTGTGCACCACCACATCCAATTTCTGTGGTGAGCATGACCCGCCCAGGGGTCTGGGTGTGGTACTGGGGTTTGAACCTGGGTCCTTGTACTTGCCAGGCAGATGCTTACACTGCTGAGCTAAGTTCCCAGCCTGTTTTCCTAATTCTTATGAAAAATAATCTTTTGAAATTAAGCCTGAATGGTGCATATCTTTAGTGTCTGTAAGACTTTGTGAGCATAGTGAATAAAGAGACAACATGGCAATCCTACTTTATGTAGTTCCCTTTATAAGCAGAGTTCGAAACTCTGCTGTGAACGAATGCCGTGTCCTAGAATCCCAGTGAGAATTGGAAAGCTCGAGTGGTGGCCTGTTCCCAGGTCCTGTGGAAGAATATTCAGTTTTATAGCACATGTAGTAAAGATGTCTTTTTCGGGGAATTGTGTTATCCACCTGCCAAGTTTCTGACATTTGGGTCACTTGTATAAATTTAAGAAATCATCCATGTGTGATTCTGACTTCATCAGTTTTGAAGAGTGCTAATCATATAGAGTTTCAAAATTAAATTTCTTTTAAACTGATGTTGGTGATCTTGATTGTGATGGAAAGGACTGTTAGGAACCATTGAGAGAACCTTGCCTTTCGACTGGAGACTTGAAATTTGGTTTGTCAGCCTGTAGCTCTGGAGAGAAACCTGAGGGAGAGCTATATACAGATGGTTTGAGATGAGAAGGATGCCTGTTTGGTGCAAGACAATTTTTTAGGGCCAGGATAGAGAGACAGTTTGGGGATGATTCAGATTTATGCACTTAATTTCTATTGTTTTGACATCGTGCACTTTATTTATATTTACATTCCATTAGAATCTCATAAGGAGCTTGCTACCTAGATTGCTTACATGCACAGTTAGTAGTAGGGTTTTTGTTCCTCTCAGAATCCTGTGTCTTGCTTGCTGATCTGACAGGAGGTAGACCTCAGGAGGTGGTATGAGTGCTGGGGAGTGGTGGGAAAGCACTGATGAAGCTTCACCCCTTGCCCACCCCTCATCTCCTGCACCATGGCCTGGTTCCTAACAGGCCATAGACCACAGACTACTAGTCCGTGTCCTGAAGGTTTGGACACTTGAGTAGGGTGAATTCTTTCTCTTGCTCCTTTGAGAAGGCTAACTGGCTGCTAGAGCTCTTTACTCACTGGTAATAAAGAGCCTCAGGCCCTTCATGTTTTTGAACAACAGCAGCCTGCTCTGCCCAGGTGTAGAGTGATTCTTTCTTTTCCAGTTTGAACACAGATTTAGTTTCATCATCTCACTCTTTCTCAAATATAGTGTAACCCTGTTATGGTTCATGTCTAGTTGTCCCCGGAAAGCCTCATGCAGTCTTGGGTGACTTCTGGAGTTGATGATTGATTACTGTAGGTGTGGATGTTGCACCTGCCCAGGGGCAGGTAATTTGCATTGCAGTGTAAGGAGGGAAGAGAGGCTAGCTAGCTGCTTGAGCAGCTGCCCCTTTCTTTTGCTCTCTAGAGCCCTTTGCCACTCTCAAGAACACCATGAACGGTTGTTCTTTGCCATGTGCCACTCTGCCTTGGAGCTAGCTGAGTATTGACTAAAAACTTCCAGTAACTGTGAGCTAAATAAACCTTTCTTTCCTTAATTTTGAGTGTCTGGTATTTGTCCCAGCAATGAGAGAAGAGTAACTGAGACAGACTCCTAATCTCTGTTAGCTCCTTAGGTGTCAAATACTTTAATGCTCTCTTTCCTTCTTTATTTAAAGAAAGCCCATTCGTGTGCTTTCCATGTTAGTCTTTGTTGCTGATCTACATTTTTAGGACAAGGAGGAAGCTTCTCATTGAAAACAGTGCATTGAAAACAGGAAGCTGAGGTTAGGCGGGAAGAATAGGGAGGAAAGATAGAGTTAGGTGGTGGAACTGAATGAAGTCACCTGTGAGAATTACGTGGTATTTGGCAGGCACATAGAGTAATATATTCTCACTAAATTTACCTGTCTTATTTGTTATTCAGTAAAGACTGACTGATTCTAATACTCCCAATTCTAGAGGTGGCATCGAATGTTTAAAATTGAATAAGTAATCTAATTAATGATGATATTTTTAGTTTATAAATTAGAACTTTTGGATTTTAAATATCTGGTGTTGGACTGATGAGATGGCTCAGTGGTCTAAAGCGCCTGCTTAGGAAAGCTTAGGCAACCGTGGGACCTTGGTTTAATCCCCAGCACCACACACTGTGCCAGCCCCAACCCCAGGGCAGGCTGAGCCAGCCATAATATTTAAAAAAAAAAAAAAAAAAAAAATCTGCTGTTTTATAATCTTGGAATGAATTTTTTGGATTAGTATATATTCACTTTTGGTTTTTTTTTTTATATAAAGCCCCTTTCTTAACATTTAATACCTCTTGATGCAGACTGTAATACAATGTTTTCACTTTAGCTTTTGTCCTGTAGCTTTTATTTTATTTATTTATTTATTTATTTATTTGTCTTTTTGAGACAGCGTCTCACTATGTAATTCAGGCTGGCCTTGAGCTCACTTTTGTACCCCAGGCTGGTCTTGAACTTGCACTGATCCTCCTGCCTCAGCCTCCCAAGTGCTGGGATTACAGGCGTGCGCCACTACTCCCAGTTTGTCCTGTAGCTTTTATATGTCTTCACATTTCAGGTATTTGAGATCAACTCTTGGTTGAATATGTTTTTCTTTGATTAGGTTGAGAAGTGGGCAGGTGAGAGATGATACTAAATCTAATTTTTTCCAATGGATTTTTTTCTAATGAAGGTGGGCTACGAAGAAACCAGTTGTTTTGGCATCAGTTTTTTTTTTCCATTGCAGGATTTCTATGCTGTAGAAGTGTCATTTGGGGGAGCCAAAGCACTGTACTATAACTTCCAGTAGTCCATTCAGTATAGAATGGAAGCAGGTTCCTGCTTTGCAGTGTTTCTTCCTTTTGCTTTGTAATAAATGGAGATGTTTGTTAAATAGTAAATGAATAAAACTAAATGGTAAGCATATATATACCTAAAATTTTAACTTTTTACACTTATATTCTAGTTGTCCTGTTGCTACTTTAAGGCTTAGGAGAAATCACTATATTTGGTTAAAAAGTGTCAGAGCAAAGCTATGGTGACTCTAGCATAGATCATTTATTCCTTGTGTAATAGAGACCCATGTTGAAATGCCGTAAAAAGCAGCTGTTGGATTTTTCCTATCAGCGAACCAACTAGTATTTTCTGATTATCTATAGATGCAAAGCACTGTAAATTATATTAAAAATATTGCCACATGAGTAAGTCCTTAAAGAAGCAATTTTGGAACTGTTGGGTTGATTAGTGTACATGAGAGCTATTGTTTGGGCTTTCTAGACAAAGGCTGTCAGGAAAGTCACAGGGTTTGCATGCAAATAGATTCGGATTTGGATTTAGGAAGTATAGCTTTCTTATTTTATTCTGATTGTCCTGGCTTCCACTTAGTTTATGCATATTATTTATAATGGATTAGAGTTCACTGTGTTACCTCTGTTTTTAGTATAAGCATGATTTTTTTTCTTTGTTTACCACTATTTCTGACATAGATATGTAAATACATGCACACACATAAAGGATCCATAGTTCAGGCAGTATTTATAGCAGGATAAAGACATGATTCGTATGAAGTTTTTAGTAGGTTGCTGTCTGTAGTCATGAGAAAAGTGTGTTTTTGAAATTTGCTGCCTCATTTTCATTTTCATTGTAAGAGGCTGGGTTCTAGCACAGATGGGCTGTTTCCAGGACCATGTCTATCAGAAATGGGGTTTAACATCTGTTAGAAATGATGCATGCTGCTCTCACCATTCCTGAGGTCTTACTATTTATTATCTAATTTTGGTGTAGCCATCCCAGGAAAGTTTCAGGTGTACCAAGACAGAAAATATTTCTTTAACACAGTCAGTGTCACTGTGAGAGAGAAGGTAATTCTTGTAGAGAAAGAAATCCATTAGCTCAGTATGTTGTAAGGGCAGCTTTGCTACTTTCTTGTCCTCTGCTGCTTTCTCTGTCTTTGTCTAACTGGAAGACTGACAGGCTACTTACCTTTTTGTGAATGCTTCTTTTAAAACTGTATGATTGATGGCATGGAGGAGATAACCCAGGCATGCCGGGAGTGGGAAGGAGCTCCTTTTCCTCCTTCTAGTTCTCTTTTCTTTTTCTAAAGAAATGTTATTTGGTTCTAGTGCAGGGGAAGTTGACCTCTGGGGAGATGATAAAAACTGAATTAAAATATTTTTCTTTTGAGTTTTGTATTAATTTGCCCAGAGTGACAGAATTAATTTAAATGTTGCAGAATGCTAGGTTTCAACAAATGAAGTGAAGCTTAGTTCATTTCTTTCATTTTACTATATATGTGGTAAAATTAGATAAAGGCTTAAAGAATTCTGATAAATTCACCCTGTTTCACCTTCTTGAACCTAGGAAGTATAATAGTCCTAAATTATGCAAAATGCTAATTGAAGGGTTTAATTTGCTAATCATCTCCGTTTGATTAGCAGCAGATGCTGATTATCTGCACAAGTCTAAATGGACCTTTCCAAGATAGCTTTCATTATTTAAAATCAACTTGTCAAACTAATGAAGACATAAACTTAAGGGATAACAAATACCAGTAGTTATCTATATACTTGCCATGTAACACATGCAAAGCAGTTAAAAAGGCTGCGCACCAAGGACTTGGTATATATGGTGTCATTATGAATTTTGATAGTCTCAAAGTTGAAGAGCTGAGTGTTGTTTGCCCTTTTCTTGTTTTTAAAACAAGCTCATTAGATTCTGTAGTTAGAACTTTGTTAGTCCTATGGATCTTTTTCGGTTGTTTTTTCTTCCTGTTGTGAATGAAGACCACGTGAAACAGTGTTCTTGTGCTTTTGGACCATACTTACAAATGGACAGAATTACTAGGCTCCCCTTCCAGGTGACCAAACCTTGCTATCCTGAAGCTAAGAAGCCCCGAAGGCAACAGTCAGTAATGGGTCAGTGTTAATGCAAAGAAGCAGGGAGGATATGGTGGCTTTGTTTAGTACTTAAATAAGAATTTGGGTCCTTGCTCCTCGCTTTTGTATGTGTTCTTCCTGCCTTGCTTTTGTCTTATAACAAAACACAAAGTAATTTATAGACTGTTTACTGTCTGGGTCTAATTGAGGTTAAGATTAGGGAAACAAAGGCTGAAACTATCTAAGCTGAGTCAGGTACAAATGGCTCAGTAATAGAAAATGTTTGGGCTCTGACTTGGAGGGTGTTAGGGAAACTACACCAAGATAATGGGGTAGTAGTGTAAGATGCTGCACTGTCCTTAGAATGCATAATCTAGACATTGTGTAGCCCAGGGTGAAGAGCATAGCTTCCGGTGCTCTGCCTCTTGGAGTTGCATATAGCAACTGCTATAGCAGAGCTGCTTTCTAGTTGTTCCTAGTTTAGTTTTTGCATCTACAAAACACAAAATATAAAAGTACTACCTCATAAGGTTGGGAGACCTTGAACACTCATTTAAATATGTAAACTTGGTTAATTATACTTAATTAAATATATTAATTTGGTAATATATTTATGAATAATTTAGAACAGTGTCCGACACATAGTAAGTGTACACTGAATGTTAACTATTATTCCTCAGGATTACTTGATATTGTTCCAGTTTTTGCATGAGATTTATGAGATGCTAATAGATACATATAATTATCACTTGAGTTTTGTTACATTCAGTAAGCCAGTAAGCACATGCTTCCCTCTGGGAAAGGGCTAGGTACTAGCTGGACTACTGGGCCATGGGGAGAGCCTGATCTTGAGTACTTTTTTTTTTTTTTTTTTTTGGTGGGATCAGGGTTTGAACTCACGACCTTGTACTTGCCAGGCAGGCACTTGTGCCATGGAGTTATCTCCCCAGCCCCTTGAGCACCTTTTACATTTGATTTTTAAGGGTAATATCAGAGATTTGTTCAGCTTTAATCATTTTTTAACTCTCTTAGAAGATGAAAACAAGGTGCTGTGGTATGGGATGAATCACAGAATGCTGTTGGTTCTTTTTGTTTTGTTTTTGGGGCAAGGTCTTGTTATGCAGTACAGGCTGGCCTTGAATTCACACTGATCCCCCTGCCTCAGTGTCCCAGTGCATTGCCTGCCAAGCCTAGAGTGCTGATGATTAGGAACAGGTGAGGGTCAGCTCTGTACACACATGACTCTAGTCTTTGTCCACTTGCTCCCAGCTTCAGGATTACTGTTCTAGCTTGAGTTGCCATGATTTCTTATCCGGCCTGTTTACTTTGCAGCAGAAGTGGGGTTAGGATTATGTACATGTGTTCTGCAGCCTGTTCCAACTCTATTGATTTCCTGTTAGTAGAATGTTAATGGTCACAGTTCCTAACAAGTTACTTTGACCTTTTATTCCTGTTACTCCCTAGCCTTCTCCCTTAACCATGATTTCTGTCAACTCTAGGAATCAACCACAATAAACTTTTTCAGTTTGAAAACACATTTTTCTGTCCTGACCTTGAAGATTCTTTTCTCTTTTTCATCTAATTTTAGCTCATCAATCATGTCTTACCCAGCACTTGGGAGGTTGAGGCAGGAGAATCAGTGTGAGTTCGAGACCAGCCTGGGCTACAAAAGTGAGCTCGAGGCCAGCCTGAACTGCATAGCAAGATCCTGTCTCAAAAACACCAAAAGGAAAAAAACAAACATGTTTCAGTTTACACAGATTTTCTTCAGGGCATATTTCCCAAATTTGGCTTAGAAACTTGTCCTTTGTGTTTATAAGTAGTTTGCAACTGCTGTTGGGGTTCTTCTATTGGAAGGTCTTTGCTGTCTTGCCTGGCAGTGAGCTTTTATAGCAGCAAATCCTACTACCTTGCTCAGTGTTAGACATGGGCTTGAGATACAGCTCAGTGGCATAAGCTCCTGCCTGGCAGGTGTAAGGTCCTGAGTTTGATCCCCATGTACCACAAACACACATACAGACACAGACACACACACACACACACATACACACACACAATCAAACACAGCCTCTATCCCATGAGAGCATATTTCGTATAGATGGAAGGTGCAAGTAAATAAATGAACTAGCTACTCATAGGTGTCCCCCAGAAGACAGTGTCTTAGCTGCTAGGAGATATTTGGTCCTTGAATGTTTATGATGAAGTTTAAACACTTGGTGGAGCCGGGCATGGTGGCACACGCATGTAATCCCAGCACTTGGGAGGCTGAGGCAGGAGAATCAGTGTGAGTTTGAGACCAGTCTGGGTTATAAAAGTGAGCTCAAGACCAGCCTGAACTGTAGTGCGAGACCCTATCTCAATACAAAAAGACAAAAAAACACTCAGTGGCTTGTTCTTGCCTTAGTTTGTACTCACAGCCATATAAAATAGATGGTTCAAGTGATAGTGTGCAGTTAGCAGGGTGTTTTTTTTTTTTTTTTGTTTTTTTTGGTGGAATTGGGGATTGAACTCAGGTCCTTGCATTTGCCAGGCAAGCGCTTATTCTAATGAGCTATCTCCCCAGCCCCAGCAGAGTGGGTTTTGAAACTCAAGATCTACATTACTTTTTGCTGATTGTATGCTTATAGAAGTTAGATTGATCTTGTTCCATTAAAGCTCACCAGGCAAATTTTGAGGGAGAAATACAAGTTTTGAATCAGTAGACATTGGGGAAGGAAAATTTGCAGAAATATTTGCAGATTGGCAAGATTTTCAAGATTCATATGTGCTGTATCTCTCAAGTTCCAAAGAACATTGGTAGTTTGCAGTTTTTTTTTTGTTTTTTTTTTTTTTTTTTAATATTATGGCTGGCTCAGCCTACCCTGGGGATGGGGCGGGCACAGCATATGGTGCCAGGGATCGAACTGCAGTTTCTGCAGTTGTCTAAGCTTGCCTAAGCAGGCGCTTTACACCGCTGAGCCACCTTGCCGGCCCCTATGCTGGGTTTTAAAACAAGAGTGTTTCTGTATAACACCAATTGCAACCTGGATTGTCTGGAATTTGCAAAGTAGGTTTCTTCAGTTTTATCTTATCTTGAAGCTTTCACACATGCTTAACAATTTGTCAGTGTGACAAAAATTAATGTAGTTAAAATTACATATTTCTGAAGTGTTAATGAAAAATGATAAAGATAGTAATATACTATATTCTAAATTAATAGTGTAGTGAAAATTAATTTATTGCTCAGTAGCCAAGTATTCTATAAAAATATTTAGGAGGGAACATACATGCTAGAGATCCCTTAGCTAGTGTAAGGATTACAGATATCCACAAAGGGGCTGGAGATATAGCTGAGCAGTGTAGTATGCTTGGGTAGCAGGTACAGGGTCCTGGTTTTGATCTCCAATACTGAGAAAGCAATAAAAACAAACCAGAAAAGATGGCCACAAATTATATTGTCATAGGTGGGAACTATGGCACCCCTGCTTCCTTTTTATGTTGTGATTTTTATCTTTTAATGCTGTGGTTAAATATGCATTATGTACATACATATGTGTGTGTGTGTGTGTGTGTGTGTGTGTGTATATATATGTATACATATATAATTTTTTTATTTTTTTTTTTTTTGAGACAGGGTCTCACTATACAGTTCAGGCTGGCCTTGAGCTCACTTTTGTAGCCCTGGCTGGTCTCGAACTTGCACCGATCCTCCTGCCTCAGACTCCCAAGTGCTGGGATTACAGGTGTATGTCACCAAAATACGCGTAATATTTATCAATTTAACGTATATAGCTCTGTGGCATTAAATATTTCATAGTATTTGCAACCATTACTGTTGTTCATTTCCAGAATTTTGTCATCTTCCCTGATTTAGCGCATTCGTTAAATATGAGCTACCCATTCTCCTTTCCAGCTTTTTGGCCTGAGTGGGTTTTACAACTTTTGGCAAGTAAGCTGCTGTGGAAATGACATTGTAATCATTTCTGAAAACAGAACTTAAGAAAATCGAGGCTTCCATTTCTGGTTTCAGCAACACACTCCTTGCGATCCTTGGAAAGCCATGGAGAAGTCTAGCTGGACTTGCGGAGACAGATTGCTGGGAGGTCTGTTCTGCAATGCAGCATAAGTTAATAGTTGCTGTGCTGGAGAAGCACATTGACAGTCCTGCTGGGCCTGGCCTTTCAGTCATCTCCTTCATGGTGTGACACTTGTGAGCAGAGCCATCTTGGGCCTTCAGATCTGTTCAATCATGGGCTCAGTACCCCTGTGACGTTTTTAGATGCCGTATGGCGTCGGTGGCTTGTCCTTTGGTGAATGCTCAGTATGTTCAGAGCACTGTGCCAGTGCCACCCTTTTTTAGTACTTCATTTACTTAAGTGTAATAAAATGGTACCTGTTTTAAACTGCTAAGTACTGGGTTACTTTGTTAGGCTGTTATAGGTAGTTAGAATTGGTAGCTAAGCTAGAAATTCTTTTGACTCCTTGATTTTTTTTTTTTTGGTTTGTTTTTTGTGGTGCTGGGGATTAAACTCAAGACCCTGCATTTGCCAAGCAAGCATTTATTCTACTGACCCTACTCCTTTTTTTTTTTTTTAAACTTATTTATGTTATGGCCGAGTCAGCCTGCTGAGGGGATGGTAGGGCTGGCGAAGCATGTGGTGCCAGGGATCGAACCGTGGTCCCTGTGGATGCCTAAGCTTGCCTAAGTAGGTGCTTTAGACTGCTGAGCTATCTCACTGGCCCCAGACTCCTTGAATTTGTGAAGGTGAAACGTTATACCTCCAGACAACCCTAACATGATTTGGAAAGACTGTGAAGATAATAAAAGGTATATATATGTCAAGATGGTTGTTAGTGGTGTGAGCAGTGAAATTCTAATAATGAGGTAAGGAGAAGATAACTCTGAGAGAGCTCAGACTACTTGGAAGGAACTGAAGTGGTGAAATTGTTAATAGTTTCACCTTTCAAAAATTCTTTGGCTGAAGCTGCTTAAAAACAAATAGCTGAGGTTTATGACTTTTCATTTTGAAGAAGAGATTTGCCAGGAGCCTGAGGTAGTTCTCAAGTATTTTTTTTTTTTTTACTTTTAGAGATGACTTTTTGTTTCAGGGCTCTAGAAAGTAAGGTAATAAGGTATAAAGTGTAAGGTAGCAAGCTTTATGCTTTTATGTGGTACACTTAGTTCCTCAGAGTTTGCCAAAATTTAAGATAGGCCAAATTAATGAGTTTATTTCATAGCATGGATTGTGGGTAATCCTTTGTATTTGGTAAATTAGATTATGCTCAGGGCACTGTGTAGGTGCTATGGAAGATTGAAAAATCATTTTTGCTGGGGTATAGCTCAGTAACACAGTGCCTACCTGGCAAGTGCAAGGTCTTAAGCTCAATTTCCTGTCTCTGTCTGTCTGGCATTTTTGTAGATAGGCATATAAATAAATACATAAAAGCCTTAGGTTATTATAGACACCACACTATTTAGGCTTCTAAAATTTTGTGTGCTTTTCCAAAATGTTGTGGATTTTTATCCTATTTTTAATGTTTAATCCTTTATAGTTGGTTCTTGATACATGGCATTTAGATTGTGGTAGATAAGGGAAAGATTTTAATTTGCATGGAAAATCTTTGGAAGCAGATTCTTATTGAAAAACTTAAAGTACCACTTAGAAAAAGCAACCCTATTTTGTAAAGGTAGGGAACCAGGGTAGATAGGCCTAACAGAACATGTTGTGTTGCTTCTGCTGTGACCCTTCCCTTAAGGAGCAGGAGCATCATGGATGAGTACAGACACACACACAGGTATTTGAATTTGCTGCACAGCTTCCTGAATTTCTTAAATGGTGTCAATTTTGCATTGTAGTGAACTTAATAGAGGTAAGATACAAAGTGGCATCAAAAATTCTTTTCCCAAAGCTGTTTTTATTTATTTCTACAAACTATAAGTAATACATTCGCTCATTTTTTGTAATTTAACAATAGCAGGAATGTATAGATAAGGAGCAAATGACAGCTATTTTCAGTCAGATTTCATTGAAAAGGTCATTCCAGGGAACGGTGTCATAGATCTAGAATGTATTGTACATTTCTCTCATTGCAGTTTTGAGGACATAGAATAAAACTAGCTACGTTTTTTGGGGGGTGAGGGGGTAGGAGGACAGGGTTTGAAAAGAGAAGATATTTTCTTATAATGTAACTAAAACCGCTTGTTTAGAACCTTGCAGGAGGGATTGTGTTGCTAGGAGGATCATGTTTCAAGTCTAGGTTACTTAAGGCTGGGCTGAGCACTGATCACAGGTGCCTGATGCAGGAGAATAAGAGGCCTGTGGAGAGACATAGAGTAGCTGGGGAAGTACATGGCAGCCCTGGGGACCTGGATGTCCCCAACACACTTTTCCTTCTGAGGGTGCCACAGTGACTTCTGTGCTGGGATTTGTAATCTTTTTTATTTTTTTGACAGAGGGTCTCCCTATGCAGTTCAGGCTGGCCTTCAGCTCACTTTTGTAGCCCAGGCTGGTCTTGAGCTCGCGCTGATCCTCCTGCCCCAACCTCCTAAATACTGGGATTACAGGCATGCGCTACCATGCCAGGCATTCATTCATTCATTCATTCATTCATTCATTCATTTTTGCTCAGCCTGCTCCAGGGGTGGGGCTGGCACAGCATGTGGTGCCGGGGATTGAACCAAGGTCGCTGCGGTTGCTTAAGCTTGCCTAAGCAGGCGCTATCTTTCCGGCCCCTGGGATTTGTATCGTAAGTGTGGTGAAATATTTTTAAATGTAGGATGTAACTAGGAGAAAGGTACAGTCAGCAGGAGGGTGCTGCTGGCTGTACCTTGAGGCGCATTAATGTAAGTTGAGCCTCTTCTTCCTGGTGCAGGGCACATGGATGAAGTAGTAGGCTGACACTCCCTTTAGGTCCCTGCTGGTGGAGGTTTGGAAGGACTTTAGTCTTATCAGCTTCTTCCTCACCAAGACACCTCAGATTAACATAAAATTCATAGAAAGTATGCTTGCTGCAGAATTACTTTTCTAATGAATCTTACGTAGTTGTGAATCTACTAGTCTTTATATTTATCGTTAATTTTTAATGAGTAGTTCATTAGCACTATCTTTTAGGTGATGGATGATTTGCATTAACATGTTCATTGGTATAGCAAACTGGACAAAGTAAAATGATCTAGTGCTAGAATGCTTGATATAGTCTATTAAGACTTATGAAACAGGGCTGGTGAGGTAGCTCAGGAACTGGGTTTGATCCTCAGCACCACATTCTGTGCTGGCCCTTCCCCTGGGCGCGCTGAGCTGGCTACTGAGTCTGGGCATGGTGGTGCATGCCTGTAATCCCAGCACTGGGGAGGCTGAAAACAGGAGGATCGCTGCGAGTCCTGAGTCTGAGCTGTGTAATGAGACCCTGCACAAAATACATAAAAAAAATTTGCTATGTGTTGAATTAATCCAGGAAGGCTGGCATTATTTGACCTGTACCTTGGAAGATAAAAAGGCAGAAAGGTGGCAAATATATTTTGATGGATGCAATATCTTATGTCTACCTTAACTTCAAATGTTTGAGTAATTTCTGAGAACCTAAAAATGTTGAATTGGGTCACAAATAGGACAACTCTTGTCAAAGCCAGTTTTTTGTTGAAATGCATCATAAAAATGGGGAAAATGGGGTTTATTTTTTGGGAGGAGATATGATTTGCCAGTTAGAGCTTCAAAGAAGATTGATATTTTTAGCTGCAAATTATGTATTTGAGGATCTTTTGGAATAAACATCTCCCTTCCCTTATCCCAGGTACAACAAAGTAGTATTCTACCATTCACTGGAGTTTCAAGTATATATTAGAAATTAAATTTAATATGACATTAAAATTTATTGTCAAAGATTTGGGTTCTCATAGTCTGTAAGTGAAAATTATAACAGCTCAATTTATTTTTCTGAGTGTTTTTTCCTTAAACTTTTATTTCATTGAATAAACACAGCTGCTCCAGTGGTCTGTGTGACTCCAAGTGGGTGCCTACCTTTGGCTGGAGCTAAGTGAAGCTGTATTTTTGTAATAAGCTACTGAGATTAGAAGATGTCAGTCACCGTCATATCTTTTCGGAGCACAAGTTCTCTGCCTCTCTTCCAGTGACCTTGAAAATGACAAAATGCTACCTTTGAAAAGTTAGAGACAAGTAAAGTGGAGCAGTTTTCTGTTGAAATGCATTATAAAAATGGGGAAAATATGGTTTATTTTTTGGGAGAAGATGTGATTTGTCAGTTAGAGCTTCAAAGAAGATTGAGTTTGGGAGACTGTTCGCTGTGCACCGAGAGGTTATTGCAGAAGAAAACATAAGGAAGGCATCATAAAGAAGGAAATTTGAAACTCATAAAGAAGAAAACTGAAAACTTTGAAGAAATAGGCATTTTGCTAATTAAACTGAGTGCTTCAGATAGTTTGGAATTAAACAGTTGCAGATTTCATTTGATTAACTTTGTTCACAGGAAAATGGGATTGGGATGAGAAATAAGCTTTAGCTTACTTTAGTTTTAAAACATATCATCCTTTAAAGTTTTACTTCAAAATATTTGTTGAGTATAAAGTTTAACATTGTAAGAATTTCTAATCTATTATTTTGTATTAAACTCCTGAAATAAAAGTTAAAAGAATATTTGGGTAAAATTGAATTATTGCAAGAGTTTAGTTTTTACTCTTGCCTGTCTTGGTAGTAAGTAAATATTGCCCAAACTGGGTAAAGTGTGGAGGTGGGTTTGCAGGAAGTCAATAAAGAATATAAATGATCTGTCATCCTTATCATCTCCTTCACATGAAGAATAATGACAAAGCTATATAAATAACCAGTTAGCAATGTAGGGGTGTGTTTATGAATGTAAGGGAGATACAGGAACATATGAAAAGTTCATCTTTCTATAATTGTCCAGCTCTGCTTATGCTCTAGTAGTTTCAACTAAATTTTTAGATTTTCCTATTAAGCATTTAAAAACAAAGTAGATGAAAATGCCTTTTCATCCAAATAAGAACTCGTTTCTTTTCATCTCTTCTTCTCTCCCTCCCTTACTCTCCTCTCCTTTCCTCCCTCTTCTTTCTCTCTCTTCCTCCCTTTTACTCTTTCTGCTGAAGTGTGGGATTTTATGCTCCCTGAAACTTTTTAGTACATTAAGTTGTATCATTTTACTATCTTGGCTTTCATTCTTGATATGAAAGTCAGCCTTAGGTTTAGCTTTAGTTCCTTTGAAGGTAGTGTAGCAGCTATTCTGTTCTTAATCTCCTTTTATGATACTTTGCTTGATTCACTTCTGTTTTAAACCTTCTCAGTTTGTGTGGGAGCTGAATTCTTTTTACTTATCTTGCTTTGGTTTCACTAGTCTTATGTCTCATGTTGATTCTGGACAATTCTGAGC
>PVKN010019981.1:0-16121 GCA_004027915.1 Capromys pilorides | reverse complement strand
GACATTTATCTTGTCTCAACTAATGCTGAAATTTCTAAGTAACTATGGCTATCACTTGGAAGCACAAATGGGAAACTGAAATGCCTAAGGAAGCAAACAAGGAGGGAGAAAACAGAAAAAGAGCCAGACTTTATTTTTATTTTTTTGTATTTTATTTTATTTGTCTTTTTGAGACAGGGTCTCATTATGCAGTTCAGACTGGCCTTGAGCTCACTTTTGTAGCCCAGGCTGCTCTTGAACTCACACCAACCCTTCTGCCTCAGCCTCCCAAGTGCTGGGATTACAGGTGTGCGCCACCACGCCTGGCCTAGGGCCAGACTTTATAGCCCACAATCCACAATGGGATTAAAACTTTGCAACAAGTATCAGTGAATATACAGGTCAACCAAAATAGCTGACAAGGACAATCATTTCATTTTTAGAAAATCTGTATCAAGTGTATTTAAGTAAGTCCATCAGCTCAGCAGCATAAGTGCCTGCCTGGCAATTCCGATACATACATACATACATACATACATACATACATACATACATAAATATATACATACATAAACAAATAAATAAGTTCTATCTGCATAATATAAAATATTGACATGATACCAAGATCGTTTTTTTCTTTTTCTTTTTTCTTTTTTTTTTTTTTTTTTGGTCTTTTTGAGACAGGGTCTCATTATGCAGTTCAGACTGGGCGTGAGCTCACTTTTGTAGCCCAGGTTGGTCTTGAACTCGCACCAATCCTTCTGCCTCAGCCTCCCAAGTGCTGGGATTATAGGCATGCGCCACCATGCCTGGCTTTCCTTTTCAATTTTATTCTTTCTTTTCTTTTCATAGACAGCTCAGCCTGCCCTGGGGGTGAAGCTGGTGCAGCATGTGGTGCAGGGGATTGAACCACAGTTCCTGTGGTTGCCTAAGCTTCCCTAAGCAGGCACTTTAGACCACTTAACCATCTTGCCGGCCCCTTCAATTTTATTCATATCTGCTGTAATTGAGTATTCTGATCGAAATGAAAAGATTTTGAGATATAGTTTCTAGGTAACCTACCTGCAACTGCATCACCACATAGTTGAATCGATCGTTCCTCCCACAGCCAATAAATCTACAAACATGGTCTTTCCCTAGGTAAAAAAGAAAGAACATGGTGGAAAAGAATACACTACACTTTTTTTCTTAAAAAAATTAACTTTTTTATATAGTATTTTATGATTTAACATCAAATATGTGTTGAGATCTTAAAGACAGAAAATTTATATCATTCAAAATATTTAACCATCCACTTCCCAGGTCCTGTACTGCCCCATACGTACTGCCCCATATGTAGTCAAATATTTATTGAATTAGTAAAAGATGAATGAATAAGGGAATAAAAGGTAAATTAATTACTTTTTGTATTTTTGCAGGATGGGGTTCGAACTCACGACCTTGCACTTGCCAGGCAGGCACTTATGCTACTGAACTATCTCCCCGGCCCTGAAGGTAAATTAATTAAAAGCAAGATACTCTGAGGTCATTTCAGATCAGTAGCTCAGGTATAATCCATATGAAAGGACAGAAGAACAATAACTAAGAACTGTGTCAGAAATACAAATCTATATTTTAATTTGTTGTCACTGTTTAAGAGGAGATCTCAAAAGAAAAGGAAAAAGACAAGGTCTCTGTAGTCTAGGCTAGCCTTGATTTTGATATGTAGTTTGAGCTGGCATCAAACTCATGATCCTCCTGCCAGCTTTCTGAGTTCTTTGATTACAGATGTGCACTCTACCACTGAATTCTAGATTCTGCCACACTCCTTATTACATGACTTCAAGAAGTCACATATCTTTCTGGGCCTCATTTATTTTGACTCAGTGGTTTTCAATCTGAGTCACAAGTATGAAATTCCAAGATGTGTTGGCTGGGAAACAATGATTGTGCCTAGAACTGTAGCTCAAGTGTGAAGACCTTGGGTTCAATCTCTAGTACAAAAAAAAAAGCAGCCAGCCATGGTGGCACAGACCAGTAGGCCCAGCACTCTTAAGAGTCTCAGGCAGGAGGACTGGATATTCAACCCAACCAGACAACTTACAAATTTAGTGAAACCAGGAGTTATGGTGCACAGCTATAATCCCAGAACTCAAAAGGCTTTGGCAAGACATCAACACCCCAGCCTGAGCCATGTAGTAAGACCCTGTCTCAAAAACTAGAAACCAAAATACCAAAGGAATTGAAATCACTTATACAGATAAAATTTCTAAGATTCCTAAATTCTAAACCAGGTGTGGTGGCACAATACCTATAATCAAAGCACTCTGGGAGGCTAAGAAGGATGGCAAATTCGACCCTCTCCAGAGCAATTTAGTGACTCAGTGAGACTGCCTCCTATTAAACATTTTTTTTTTAAAATGGGCAGGGCGGGGGGGGGGGTGTTGGGGAGATAGCTCCGTGGCACAAATGTGTGAATGGCAAGTGCAAGATCATGAGTTCAAACCCCAGTTCTGCAAAAAAAAAAAAAAAAAAAAAAAAGCCTGGTGATATAGCTTAGCAAAAAGGCCCTAATATTTAATTGCCAGAATTTAGATTCCTAAATTCTATATAAATTCTATACTGATTCAGACTGGTTACACAATATGAGCATTTGAAAATGCTCTAAATGATAAACAATTTATTTTTTATTTATTTATTTATTTTTGGTCTTTTTGAGACAGGGTCTCACTATGCAGTACAGGCTGGCCTTGAGCATAATGTTGTAGCCCATGCTGGTCTCGAACTCACACCGATCCTCCTGCCTCAGCCTCCCAAGTGCTGGGATTACAGGCGTGCACCACTACGCCCGGCTAATGATAAACAATTTAAAAAAGAAAAAGTGCTCTAAATAAAGCAAGAGCAGGAGGGACATAGATATTTGAAAGTATTGCTGAGTAATGAGAATCATCAAAAAAAAAGTTTTTTTGTTTGTTTTTTGTCTTTTTGAGATAGAGCCTTGCTATGCAGTTCAGGCTGGCATTAAGCTCACTTTTGTAGCCCAGGCTGGTTTCAAACTCACACTGATCCTCCTGCCTCAGCCTCCCAAGTGCTGGGATTATAGGTGTGTACCACTACGCCCGGCATAAAAAATATTTTTATATTTTATTCTTTAATTTTATGTATTTGGTACAGGGCCTCACTATGCAGCTCAGACTTGTAGTGATCCTCCTGTTTTAGCCTTCCCAGCACTGGGATTACAGGCGTGAGCCACCATCCCGATCTTGGCGGGCAGCACTGGCGTGGCGTGGCATGTGGTGCCAGGGATTGAACCTGGGTCCTTGAACGTGCCTATGCAGGCACTTAGACCACTGAGTTATCTCTGCTATCCATCAAAAATATTTTTAGATAAAGAGTTACATACTACAACAATACATTTTAGAATTGTGATGCCAATGAAAATAAGACTCCATAAAAGCCAATCTAGAGACAGAAAGACTAGAGACAGGGAGGTCACGATATTCTGCAAGAGACAAGAATAGTACAAGAGGTGATTGAAAAATATGCTGAATTTTTTAGGGATTTTTTTTTTCAGACAGGGTCTTACTATGTAGTTCAAATAGCACTGAACTCACTATGTGGCCCACACTGGTCTTGAACTCACAGCAGTCCTCCTGCCTCAGCCTTCTGAGTGCTGAGATTATATTTATGTAGCACTGTGCCTGGATATGAATATTTAAATTTTAAAAATTATTACAGTTAAAGATACACTGGCATTAATTTCACCTCAAGGTACACTACACCCCTTTCAAATACACATATCCCACTGTTCTTGCCAGTCTGAAGCAATTCTGGAAGTCTGAAGTGTCTATATAAGGTACCCTGAAAAAAATTTGAATGCGATGGCAAGACAGGCTTATAAAACTATTACTGTATTTTTGTCCACTTATTCATCAGATCTAGGAAACTGCAATTTCAGGATCTTTCCCAAAGTCAAAATGACCATGAAAGATAAATTTTTTGAATCAATTCAGGACACCAAGACAGCCATAAAAACATTACTAAACAACATACTCACCAAAAAGGATTTCCAGAAGTGCTTCAAAAAGTATCAAGAATGAAAGCCTGGTGTGGTGGCACACACCTGTCATCCCAGCACTTGGGAAGCTGAGGCAGGAGGATCACTGCCAGTTCAAGACCAGCCTGGGCTACAAAAGTGAGCTCAAGGCCAGCTTGAAGTGTACAGCAAGACCGTCTCAAAAAGACAAGAAAAAGAAAAAAAAAAAAAAAGAACATACACTGTATTTTTCCACCATAGCATGAATTACAGAAAAAACAGGTAATAGGGTAAGTCTGGGAAATATGATAGATATAGTTTTGCTTTTTTTGCAGTATCAGGGATTGAACTCAGGACCTTGCACTTGCCAAGCAGGTGCTTATGCCACTGAGCTATATTCCCACCCCCCATAGATGTAGGTTTGTACCAGAAACTGATACAATTAAGTGAAATTTTATACCAAAATAAGACAATGTAGAGGTTTCACAGTTTTTTTTAAAAAATTATTATTACACAGGCTTTAAAGGATATTAGAGTACTGAGTTCAAGGATGGCTGAATTGAGTAAATATAATTTCAAGCATGGTACTAAGACACAAAGACCAAGCTCCAGGCATATATCAGGAAAGCATTACCATGGAGGTGAGAAGCACAAAAACAGATGGATGAAAAATAAAAACGTTCTAGTATATAATTCTGGAAAATTTATGAGTAAAACTAGAAAGCAGCCTCCCCCTTCTTCTCCAGTTTAGCTAAGGGCATAATTTACTTCTACCCTTCCATCGCCTCAGGGTAGACCCCCAGTCAGCTCTTTCAGGTATATCTACATATCCCCTTCAAACTCCACCCGTGGCAAAAGGCCATAAAAGCCTCAGCCTCTCCTTGTTCCAAGTGAGAGAATTTTCACCTTCCCTCCATGTCCTCAAAACAAACAAAAAAAAAAAAGTCCCTTTCCCTTCTTCCTTCTGCCTGTTTCTCTGCTGCGCTATACACCTGAAAAAACCTATCAGACATATAACTTTGAATCTGGAGGAGACAAAGCCAAAGAAACAGTTAAACACACATGGGCCAAATAACAACAGTATAATTATGAATATAAAAGATTTTTCACCAAGGAGACAGTAATGACTTCCATAAAGATCATAACGATAAGGTCCAGGGAATCCCAGCATCTCACATACCACTGATTTGCTATCTAATATTTTGAACAGTTATGGAAATATTAGCAGAAGGATTTGGAATATAATAACCTTTTTTTTTTTTTAAGTTTTAGCAGAGACATCTTTTTTTTTTTTTTTTTAATTTTTTTTTTTGAGACATCTTTTTAAATGTGGGGCTTAATCCCTTTATCTTCAATGGCCATTGGGTATTGTCTCAAATAAACTGGCCAATTTTATTATTACACAAGAAATTCCAGGCCTAGGAAAACACTGAGTACTTTCTAGTTTGCAAGTGGGGTCACTGGCTGGGTAACTAACAAATCTGCAGGGGTATCTATCAAAAGTTTAACAGGCTTTTTCCTCAGACTGGCAGTTAACAGGAGTTATCTCAGGCTGAGAGGTGAAGACCCATAACATGATCAATCTGAAACTTTCTCTGATTCCATCATGAACACTTTTTTTGCTCTCTAGTAGCTCTGGACATTTTTTGCTTGGAATGTCCCCTCTCTCTGCCTGGATCCAGGGAAACATAACTTTTTCCCTCTTTCCTGACTGGCCTTCCTTCCTATAGGCAGCTAGTATCACTATTCTCATTTTCTGTCTTCACTTCCATTCTGTATCCTTTCTACTATGAAACACTTCAACTGAGACAAATTTATTCCTGAAAACCATTCTAACTTCTGCAGCTTGTGTCAGATATCTGGGGCCCACTGAGCAAGATGATATAATTTTTTGGTTTTAAGGCCTCCTGCAGGCAGCTCTGCCCAAGGAATGTGAGGGCAACTTGCCCTATAGTGGACTTCCTGAAATATGATTAGACTAATAGAGGAAGCATCTTTTGAGTCCTGCACAAGGAAAGTGAAGATAGCTTCCCTTATAATGAGGCAGGAAAGCCTTCATTCCCAAGGCTTCCTTCTCTCTCAGACAGAAGTTTTCTTTCCCTCAATAAATATTCTACTCTTAACCTCCATTTGTTCCTAAAATTCATTCTCTGGTTTTAGAGAATATAAACTCATCCCAGGTATCTTTCAGGTTGGGAGTTTCACTCTCCTATATCATACAATACTGCTTTCTCATTCTCTGTGCTTTTAATAAAAAGGACTGTAGGGCCGGCGAGATGGTTCAGTGGTCTAAAGTGCCTGCGTGGGAAGGCTCAGGCAACTGCAGGGACTGCGGTTCGATCCCCGGCACCACATGCTGCGCCAGCGCCACCACTAGGGCGGGCTGAGCCAACCACAAAATAAATAAATAAAGAAACAAACACAACAAGCAAACAAATAAATAAATAAATAAAATTTAAAAAAAAAAGGACTGTAACACGCAGTCAATGTGGTTATATGTACCTGCAGTGCCATCTACTTTGGAAGCTGAGTCAAGGGGACCAAAACATTGAGACCAGCCTGGATTATACTTATATGAAGTATAAGTACGAAGTGTAAGTACGAAGCAGGGCATGGTCCAGGTGGATTGCAAGGTCAAGGACAGCCTGGACTATAGTGTGGCCCTACTTCAAAGAGAAACAAAAATAAAAATAACAATAAGTGTGATGGAAACCCAATCACCATGTGCACAATTCATGTTGATGATTTCACATATTTTTGCAAAATTGTATCATCTAGTAAGCTATCATAAAGATAAGATTAAAAACAGCAACTTTGTTCTTCAAATTCACAGGAATGCCTGTAATCCCAGCACTCAGGAGCCTGGAGGCAGAAGGACTACCATAAGTTTGAGGCCATCTTGAACTACACAGCAAGACTCTGTCTCAAAAACATTAAAAAAAAAAAATCATTTAATTAATTCCCTTATTAGCTATTGCTCAAGATTCTACCTTCACGTGGGAGATATGGCTCAATGGCAGAACACTTGCCTAGCACACACAGGCCCCCGGTTCAATCCTGAGCACCACACACACAAAAATGAATGACTCCACTTTCTCATCATATAACATTTAAATGCAGTACCTTTGTTATATAGACATTTCAACTATTGAAAGATAAAAGATCAGTCTAGATTTAATTCCTCTTGTAATACTTCTTTAAAATCTCTATAAATCATACCCAAATCACCTACTCTTAAATAGACTTAAGAAATTAGTCGGGCATGGTAGCACAGGCCTGTAATCCCAGCACTTGGGAGGCTGAGGCAGGAGGATCAATGTGAGCTGAGACCAGACTGGGCTACAATAGTGAGCTCAAGGCCAGCCTGAACTGCATAGTGAGACCCTGTCTCAAAAAGACAAAAAAAAAAAAAAAAAAAAATTAATGAATTATAGATCCTTTATTGAGCAATCAAAGTAAAGTAAGCTTTCTGGGATTCATTAATATATTCTCCTTGCTTTAGGTAACAGTCAAATGAGTTGTTTTATATTTTAAGGAATAGTGTACTGCTGTTTGTGTACACAAATACAGAGATACATAATTAGCATCTGAAGAGGCAAACAGCAATGAACGAAGCCCAGGGACAGCTGTGATTTGGGAATCCCAGAAAGCTGAGATTCAAGGAGAAAGATAACATCTTACCCTGAAGGCTTTCCATTAGTAGTCTCCTCCCTTACTTGAAACCTTTGTAATTAGTATTTGTGTGAACCTGGCACTGGGCAAATAGAGGTCAGAGATTGTAACACTTCTTTACTAAAGTGATTATGTACCTGAGCACATTCCTTGACCCCAAATAAAAGTGAGATACTTCTGAGGGTCAAGGCTTACTTCAAGAGAGGTAAGTCTCAATGAGTCCTCTGAGCTAAATTCACCGGGTCTTCTCATCATTCCTTTTGGCATTGACACATAACTTTACAGCAAATGGCATGCAAGACGACAAAGGATGCGTTAAGAAAGGCCTGACCAAGTGGGAAAAGTACGCCCAGAGTAAGCAAGACCACCAGCAATAGTTCAGAGTAATAGGGAATTCCACTTCAGTAGAAAATGAGTATGTCCACCTTAAAAAGACATTACTCAAAGGAGTGGGGGTAAAGGTGAAACCAAAGAGTTTCGAAGAATTACTTTTCCTTATAAAAGGCATTGTTATTGGTTTCAGCCTAAAGGAAAGGCTGCTCTAAACTTAAAAGTTTGGAAGCAGTTTATGAAAGCTCTGCACAGAGTATATCAGCAGGGAGAACCTATTCCTTTAAGTGTGTGGTCTTTATGTAACCTTATTTCTGTGGCTTTAGAGCCCCTGCAGTCTGACTCCAAGGAATCGAGTCTGCAGCTGATTCCTCAAACTCAGGAAGGCAGTCCTACAAAGGTTCCAATTGATAAGGATACTGTGGAACATAAAGGCAACACCACATCTCTTAATTTGTCCTTGGTGGGTAAAGAATCTAAATCAGAGAATCTGAAAATAAAGCAAACATTTCTGGCTCTTCAGACTCTGTCCTCTGATTCTGAGGACTTTTCAGATGTTCAAGGGAATGAGTTGGAGAAAGAGGCAGATAACTGGGAGATATCCCGTCAGATGGAACATTTGACACAAGTGATATCCAAATTGGTGGAGCGGTTGGATGTTTCAAGTCCACCTTCAACGGTTGCTAAAATTCAACCTCTGCCTCCTCCCCCAACTAATCCCTTTACTCCTCCATATGAGCATAAGCAACCTGTCTCGGCAGTTGAACCTAGGGGTGCTGTGACTCAAGCTTTATTACAAGGAAGGAACCAGAGAGACCCAGAGGCTTACAAAACTCCACTGGGAGTTTGACCTGTTGTGATTCAGCAGTACTCTCTAAATGGTAATACCCAAATGGTAATGTTCAATGGAATTATCAACCTTTAGCTTTTCAGGTAATCAAAGATTTGAAACAAGTTGTTATGTCTTATGGAATGCAATCTAATTTTGTTGTCGGCCTCTTACAAGGATTGACAGATAAGCATAGGCTTATTCCTCATGATTAGGAAGTATTGTGTCGTACTATTTTGGAACCAGGACAATATCTTCGGTTCCGTACCTGGTGGAAAGATGAGGTAGAAATCCAGGATAGGATAAAAAGGGGTCAAAATCCACCTGTTGCTATAACAGCAGATCAGCTTACTGGCTCAGGCGCATGGTTTGGTATTGTGGTCCAAATCCAATATGATAATATGGCAATTGTTCAGATGTGTTTATATTGTCTCAGAGCATGGGAGAAGCTCAAAAGCCTTTTACTAAAATAATACAGTCTCGGGGCCGGCGAGATGGTTCAGTGGTCTAAAGCGCCTGCTTGGGAAAGCTCAGGCAACTGTAGGGACTGCGGTTCGATCCCCGGCACCACATGCTGCGCGAGCCCCAACACCAGGGCAGGCTGGGCCAGCCACAAAATAAATAAAGAAAGAAACAAAACACAACAAGCAAACAAACAAATAAATAAATAAATAAATAAAAAATAATAATAATAATATAGTCTCAAAATGAGCCCTTTGTTGATTTTATCTCTCAACTCGAGGCAATTAATAAAACAATCAGACAACCTGATCTTCGAGATATGTTGTTACAAACTTTGTCTTTTGAAAATGCTAACTCAGAATGTCAAAAGGTTAGATGCCTATTAAAGGCTCAAGGTGCTTCATTGGAGGAATATATTAAGGCTTGTGCAGATATTGGTTCTAAACCTTACAAAGCTAAATTACTGGCCACCTCTTTACAAACTTCATATAAACAAAATCTTACAAAATGTCTTAATTGTGGCAAAGTGGGGCACATGAAAAAGGTTGCAAAAAAGAAAAGAAAAAGGGTAAAGATAAAACTAAGCCACCAGGGCTGTGTCCAAAATGTAAAAGGGGAAAACACTGGGCAAATGAATGTCGCTCCAAATTTGATAAAAATGGACAACCTTTACAACTGAAGGGAAACTGGACAATGGGTCCTCTTCCTCGGGGCCCAGAGATAAACAATACAGGATATCAGCAGTTTCCTTTGAACAACTCCATAATCAACCAAAACTAAGGGTCTTGGATCTTTTTCATGCCACACCAGGAAGCACAGCCTTAGATACTGTAGCAATAGAAAATCAGTTTTTGCAACCCGCTTATGGAGTATATAAAATCCACACTAATATTTTGGTCCCATACCCAAGGATATGGGATATGTTGGTTTGATTATCGGGAGAAACAGCCTTACTAGCAAAGGTGTCTTTGTACAATTAGGAGTCATAGATAGTGATTATGAAGGAGAAATTCTTATGATGATGTCTATCTCTGTACCCTTTCAGGTAGTAAGCAAACAGAGGATTGCTCAGTTACTATTGTTACCTTATGTAAAAGGCAATAGTATTTCAGAGAAAATAAAAGGATTTGGAAGCACTGATTTTTTCAGTATGGTGAGAGACACTTCTGAGACAAAGACTCCAGTTATCTATAACTATTCAAGGCTTGGTTTTAAAGGGTTAGCAGACACTAGAGCTGATGTTTCTATTATATCCTCTAAGGAGTGGTCTTGTCAGTGGCCTAAGATGCCTGTTTCTGTCACATTTTCAGGAATAGGAACCATGACTAATGTTTAACGAAGTCAAAATATGTTGGTCTGTATTGGGCCACACAGGCAAAGAGGAAATTTAAAACCCTATGTGGCAGACATTGCGATGAACCTGTGGGGGCACGATTTACTCTACCTGTGGGGGACTACCTTACATATCCCTACGGATTTCCCAAGAGACAAAGACTCTTGCTTTAAATTCAAATTTAGAGTAATGGCCATTGCTCCAAGCTTCACCCTCCCTCTTAAGTGGTTAACAAAGCAGCCTATTTAGGTGGAGCAATGGCCTTTGACTAAAGAGAAACTTTCGGCTCTTGAAAAAATAATACAAGAGTTATTAAATGAGGACAGAATAGAAAGCTCAACAAGTCCCTGGAATTCCCCAGTATTTGTCATTAAAAAGAAGTCAGGAAAATGGAGATTAATTACAGATTTAAGAAAAATTAATGCTGTTATTCAGCCAATGGGTCCTTTACAACCTGGCCTGCCACAACCTTGTATAATTCCCAAGGATTGGTTTTTAACCATTATTGATTTAAAGGATTGCTTTTATACTATTCCCCATCAGCCTCAAGATAGAGAAAAGTTTGCTTTTACGACCCCCCTCCTAAAATAATAACAAACCTACTCCCAGGTATCAATGGAAAGTTTTGCCTCAAAATATGTTAAATAGTCCGACACTGTCAATTTTAGGTGAACCAAACTCTAGAAAAATTTCCTTCAGCATTAATTTTACACTATATGGATGATTTACTGTTTGCCCATTCTGACTAAAATAAAACAACTTGTTACTAAGGCTGAGCCAGTTTTAAGAGAATATGGATTAATTATAGCCCAAGAAAAAATACAAGAACAACCACTCTTTGAGTACTTAGGTAATAAATTAGATCAAACCCGTGTCTGGCCTCAAAAGGTTCAGTTACAGTGAGATTGCCTACATACTTTAAATGATTTTCAAAAATTGCTAGGAGATGTTAATTGGCTTAGACCTTCCTTAGGAATTCCCACCTATGCCCTGCAAAACTTATTTCTTACATTACAAGGGGACCCTGCCTTAGATAGTCCCTGATCTTTAAGTACTTTTTCTGAAAAGCAACTTTTTCAGATTGAACAAATTATGCAAACTGCTTATTTTAGACAGAATTGATCCTAATCAACTGGTTATACTAGTTGTTTTTCCATCACAACACTTACCTACCAGGATCTTTTGGCAGGAAGATCGTATTTTAGAATGGTTATTTTTGCCTAATAAAGAGCAGAAAAGGTTATCCACTTATCTAGATAAAATTTGTAGAATTATTACTAAAGGTAGATTAAGACTTTGCCATCTTATTGGTGCAGATCCTCAACTAATTATAGTGCCACTTACTCAACAAGAAATTCTATGTCAATACAAACTTTCAAATGAACGGCAACTTTGCAAGACTTTTTGGGTGACATTCACAATAATTTCCCCCAAAATAAATGCCTTCAATTTCTTTTTTTTTTTTTTTTTTTTTAGGAACCAGGGATTGAACTCAAGACTTTGTACTTGCCAGGCAGGCACTTGTGCCCCTGAGCTATCTCCCCTAAAGAGAATTTTATTTTATTTTATTTTTGGCGGGCCTGGGGTTTGAACTCACAACCTTGCACTTGCCAAGCAGGCACTTGTGCCATGGAGCTATCTACCCAGCCCCTATTGCCTTCAATTTCTTAAAAGAACCCAATGGATATTATCTTTTATTATTAAAACTAAACCTATTCCTAAAGCAGATACATTTTTTACTGATGCAAATAAACTTGGCATGGCAGGATATACGGGTCCGAAAACTGGAATTGAACAAACTTCTTTTTGCTCTGTTCAAAAGGCAGAGTTAGCCATTATTATGTTACTTCAAGATTGCCCTGACCCATTAAATCTTGTAACTGATTCCTAGTACGCTGAACATACAGTAAAAGAAATAGAAACTGCTATCTTGATTGCAGATGGTTCAGAATTAATACAATTATTTCCTATGCTGCAGCTTATCAGAAATAGAAATCAGCCTCTTCATTACGCATATTAGTGCTCATACTGTACTGCCTGGCCCTATGTCAGCAGGAAATGAACAGATAGGTCGGTTACTTATAGGTAATGTTCAAGCTGCCATGGATTTCCATGCTTCCACTCATACTAATAAACAAGGGCTCGTTCATACATTTAATATCACACACAAACAGGCACAACATATCTTGAACTTTTGCTCACAATGCAGTGCTCTACAAGGCCATCACTTCTCTCAAGGAATAAATCCAAGAGGAAACGCAGCCAATCAGCTGTGGCAGATGAATGTCACTCATATTCCTTCTTTTGGAAAATTACAATATGTTCATATGTCCATAGACACATTTTCAGGTTTTCGATGGGCTACCCCTTTACCCAGTGAGAAGAGTCAATATGTCACACAACACTTGTTAGAAGCATTTAATGTAATGGGAGTCCTACATCAGATTAAAACTGATAATGCACCTGCCTATCTTAGTAAAGTTTTAAAAAAGCTTTTTTAAACATTGGAACATTAATCATATTACAGATATTCCCTAAAACCCCCAAGGTCAAGCAATTATAGAAAGAGCTAATAGAAGTTTAAAATAAATGCTTATTAAACAAAAAGGGGGGAGTGGGATGGGAATACATATGAATACACCCAGGTTAATAATACAAAAAGTTTTATTCATATTAAATTTTTTAAATCGGCTGCCAGATGGATCTTCTGCTGCAGACCTTCACTGGACAAAGGAAGTCAGTGTTCCTTTGCAGCAGCCTGTTCTCTTTCTAAACGATATCGATCAGTGGGTTCCAGGAGTTATCCAGAGATGGGGAAGAGGTTTTGCTTGTGTTGTTACAGATACTGGAGAAGTAATTTGGGTAACAGCTTGACAAATAAAACCCAGAAAATGAGTAAGTGTAAACATTCTGATACAAAATCTCCGATTGATGAAAAAACTCACTTGATACTTTACAGGACACTAAGAAATCAATTTCCTATAACTGGGACTGGGAGAAAACCAGGGAGAGAAAACAGAAGAGATAAAAATTAGCTGCCTTATTACAGTCTCAAATCCAAAAGTCTGAGTCTCTTAGCTCCAAGAAGAGCTCAATGACGATAAAGTTCGCCTGCTATGGCTGTTGGAAGCCAGGCCAGAATAAGAAGGATTGTCTTAAGAGGTCCATAAGCCATGTCCTGACTGCCAAGGCAGCCACTAGAAGTGAGACTGCACTCTGAGGTGGAGGCCCCAGAGCTCAGACTCAGCTTCCCAGATAGTCCAATAGGACTGAAGGGCACTGGGCCTGCCTGCTGCCTCTGGCCAGACAATCTCTGTCATCTCCACAGAGGAGCCCTGAGAAATCATGACCAAAGGAAAACCCAGCCTTTTGCTGGACATTGGCATAGGTCTCTTTGTTTTTCTCTAACCCTGACTTTCCTTCCAGTTATCATATCTCAAAAATTAGATTAAAACATACAAATAAAATTAGCTTGCTGATGTCACTGTTCTCTCATAAGGCATAACTAAAAATAGAAAAAATAGGGTATTCTGGTTTTCATGAGTTCTCAAAATTTAGAGATAATTATAATTAAAGCTAGAGGGACTTATAACAAACTGTCAGACTCCATAAATAAAAGGATCTAAGCTATTCTACCTACCCAAGATAGAAATGCCTGGTGTCTCTTGAGGGCCTTTAGGTAGAACCTCTGGAGAGCATCTCTGACTGCTGGTTCCCAACTACGACCCGTTTCAGCCTGAAGAAACCAGAGCAGTCATCACCCATATTTCCCTTACGGCAGTTCAGGACACTTCTTCAGATGGGGGAATGTTGCAAGCAGCCGAGTTAGATACAAAAATTATAGGCAGTCAGACAGGGTTAGGACCTCAAAAGAGATAACACAAAAGGCAAGATATCTAGCAGCTATGGAAGGGACAGATGCTCTTGCTGTGGGCCAGACCTAAACATCAAAGGTCAAACAAATGCTGACCTCTTTAAAGATTGACATCCAAGATTAATCATCACCCAAAGAGAGTCAGAGGAAAATACCATTTGGAGATCATCCACCAGAGATCGTTTTTTTTTTCTCTTTGTATCACTATGATGGCTTTATTGTCGTTTCTGGTAAGTATTAAAGGTAATTTTAGTTATTGGGTTTATATTCCAAATTTCCCACTCAATAGAAGAGTTCACTGATGGAAAAAGTCCAATAAATAATAACACCAAGGTAAGGGAAGAAAAGAGGGACTTTTTCTTCTCCAAGGAAAGGACTTTCACTGCCAGATCTGCCATCCTGCCAGAATACCAATGTTGCTTATCTTAATGATTAGGATACACTGGGAAATCTGTAGAGGAGAGGCAGCCCAGGAGTTAGTTAATACTTCCAATGGAAGCGTCAGATTGGAGCTCTATGAAGCTCTATTGGAGCTTTATGGCTCTGCCCGGATGGCAGAAGGAAAGAAATTGAGATTAAAAATACTTCATTATTTAAAAGGAACACAATTAGTTCTACTCAGGCACGTGTTCACCTTCTTCACCTGTTGCTTACAAGAAACTCTTCTAATGGTACCATTACATGTCACAATTGTTCTTTATATACATGTCTAACATTCTTCTTATTAGCTTTAGTCTTTCTAGGAATAACATCTATATCTCAGGACAAGGACCAGAATCAGACTCCCAATACAACCACATCGCCCATGGCAAGACTTCCCTACCATGATGCTGTTCCAACATTTGCTGGAGGTGTTAAAGAAGAGAACAAAAGAAAAGCTTAACCTCGTGATAGCCTTCACATCCGCAGCTGCTACAGCCAGAGTAGCATTTTGCCAAGGTGGCACAAGGACTTAAACTATTATGGACTTATCAAAGACACGTAGACTCAGAGTTGAATCTAAGATAAGTGATTTAGAACAAGCTGTTGTTATGTTGGGAGGTCAAATTGTTATGCTACAATATCAACCTTGTTTAAAATGTGATTGGAATACTTCTTCATTTTGTATAACTCTCATTTCATGGAACCAAACTCGATCTGTTACAAAGTATCTCTAATGGCATTGAAAACTTTGATCCTTTTCATGTTATCTCATGGTTCAGTGGAAATGTAGTAGAGATTTGTGTATGTTGTACTATTTGTATATCCTGCTTAGTTGGCAATGCGGACAGATCCAGCAACAAGCTATGGATGAAAAGTGTGCAATCCTCGCCCTCATGCTTCAAAAAATTATTTTTCAGCATTAAATAATAAAAGCAGGGAAATACAGAGATACATAATTAGCATCTGAAGAGGCAAACAGCAATAAACAAAGCCCAGGGACAGCTGTGGTTTGGGAATCCCAGAAAGCTGAGATTCAAGGAGAAAGATAACATCTTACCCTGAAGGCTTTCCATTAGCAGTCTCCTCTCTTGCTTGAAACCTTTGTAAATTGTATTTGTGTGAACCTGGCACTGGGCAAATAGAGGTCAGAGATTGTAACACTTCTTTTTTTTTTTTCTTTTTGAGGCAGGGTCTCGCTATGCAG
>PVKN010019980.1:0-16126 GCA_004027915.1 Capromys pilorides | reverse complement strand
TCACAGCTACAATATCTAAGGCTGTACTTCCTTGTGTGGCCTGAAAGAGCTCTGAAACCCTTAGTTTTGATTGATTATGGGGTTGTTCAAGGGAAACCACTGATACCTCGTATTGTTTCTCCCTGGGCCCTAAGGAAAAGGGCCCATTTTCCAGTTTCCCTGCTGCTGTAAAGGTTGTCCATTTTTATCAAATTTAGAATGGCATTCATTCACCCAATGTTTTCCCTTTTTACTTTTTGGACACAGCCCTGGTGGCTTAGCTTTATCTTTTCTCCTTTTCTTTTTTACAATCCTTTTTCATATGCCCCATTTTGCCACAATTAAAGCATTTTGTAAAATTTTATTTGCATGAAGTTTGTAAGGCAGCAGCCAGTAAATTAGCTTTATAAGATTCAGAACCAATATCTTCACAAGCCTTAATATATTCCTCCAATGGAGCACCTTGAGCCTTCAATGGGCATATAACTCTTCGACACTCTGAATTAGCATTTTCAGAAGACAAGGTTTGTAGCAACAATTCCTGAAGTTTGAGTTGTTGGACTGTTTTATTAATTGATTCCCTTAACTGAGAGATAAAATCAACAAAGGGCTCATTCTGAGACTGTATTATTTTAGCAGAAGACTTTTGAGCATCTCCAGGTTTTTCAAACTTCTCCCATGCTCTGAGGCAACATAAGTGCATCTGGACAACGGCCATATCATCATACTGTAGTTGTGCTACAATACCAAACCATACCCCTGAGCCAGTAAGCTGATCTGCCGTTATTGTGACAGGTGGATTTTGACCTCTGTTTATCCTGTCCTAGGTTTCTGCCTCATCTTTCCACCAGGTACAGAATTGAAGATATTGTCCTGGTTCCAAAACAGTACAGCATAACATTTCCCAATCATGAGGAACAAACCTATGCTCATCTGCCAATCCTTGTAAGAGGCCAATAACATAACTGAATTGCATTCCATACACTATAACAGCCTGCTTCAACTCCTTGACTATTTGAAAAGCTAGAGATTGATAATTGCACTGTATATAATCATTTGGGTGTTGCTCATTTGGAGGGTGCTGCTGAACCATAACAGGGCAGACTCCCAGTGATGTTTTGTAAGCCTCTGGGTCTCCCTAGTTCCTTCCCTGTAATAAAGCTTGGGTCACTGCACTCCTAAGCCCAACAGCTGAAACAGGTTGAATATACTCATATGGAGGAGCTGAAGGATTAGTTGGGGGAGGAGGCAGATGTTGAACCTCAGTAAGCATGGAGGGTAGGCTCCAGTTGCTCTACCAATTTGGATATCGACTGTCAAATGTTCCATATGATGAAAAAACTCCCAGGTACTACATGCCTCTTTCTCCAACTCATTTTCCCGAGCTTTCAAAAAGTCCTCAGAATCAGAGGACAGAGTCTGAGGGGCTGGAAATGCTGGCTTTACTTTCGAATTTTCTATTTTGGACTCTTCATCCTGCAAGGACGAATCATTAGATGTGGTGCTGCCTTCATGCTCCATGATGTCCTCATCAACTGAACCCCTCATAAGACTACCACCCTGAGTCTGAGGAATCTGCTGCAGACTCAGTTCCTCAGAGCCAGACTGCAGGGGCTCCAAAGTCAAGGAGATAAGCTACATAAAGACCACATACTTAAAGGGATAGGCTCTCCTTGCTGGTGTGCTCTTTGCATAGCTTTTGTGACCTGCTTTCAAACTAAGTCTAGAGCAGTTTTTCCTTTAGGCTGAAACCAAAAATAATGTCTTTTTATAAGGAAAAATAATTCTTCAAAACTCTTTGGTTTCACCTTTACCTCTCTCGTCTGAGTAATGTCTCTATAAGGTGAACATACTCATGTTCTATTGAAGTGGAATTTCCCATTACTCTCAACTTTTGCCGGTGGTCTCACCTACTCTGGGCATACTTTTCCCACTTGGTCAGGCATCTCTTAACTCACCCCTGGTCATCCTTCATGCCCTGCATTGTGCACCACTTGTTGTAATGTTATGTGTCAGTGCTGAAAGGAATGATGAGTAGACCTGATGAAGGTAGCTTAGAGGACTCACTGAGATTTGTCCCTCAGTGAGCAAAGAACCGCTGAAGCAAGTCAGCTTTATTTAGGGTAGTCAGCGTGATCTCATGCATAATCACTTCAGCAAAGGAGGACCATGTGCCCAGTCATGAACGTGACCACGGTCTCATTAAAGTAAAGGAGGACCACATGCTTAGTCACAAACATGACTATAATCTCCATTAACTTCCATCCCTTCCCTATCATAGGGTTGATCCAGAGGTCAACCAATAGCATTCCAAGCAAGGGAGGAAGCAACAAACAGAGAGCCCACAGGTGAAGCTGCCATCCATTATCTGGAGTCCCAGCTTTCCGGGATTCCCCTATCCCAGCTTTCCATGATTTTCAGTAACAGACCACAGCTGTACCTGGGCCCCCGTTTATTACACTCTGTTTCTTGAAATGCTAGTCAGTTGTCAATCTCCGGTATTTTATATAGCGATGGAAATCCGTTCTGCCAATGGCACTGGTATGCTCTTGGCTCTTTTTCCCTTAGCAATGTGCCTCCGAGATTCCTCTGGCTCAGCCTTCCTGGAGGTCCTGCATTCTCTCAAAGACTGCAAAGTACTGCATGGTGGGGAGAATGCCTCCCTTTAGGGAAGCATCCTCTATGGCTGGACATCTGGGAGGAGCGGTGCTCCAGTGCTTGCCTGGTCACATTTCAGCTATTAACCACACCCCCCTGGGTAGGTTATTCCTGCGCTTGTCGTTTGGTACCTACTCTGTGGATTGGGTATTTGGGGAAGAGACCACAGCCTGCCTCCCTGCTGCCAAGCATCATGGTCTACTAGTCCACAATTCCCTCCTCCTGGCTTGCCCAAGAAGAGGCTGGGCACAAGGCCAGGACAGCCAGAACTTCCCTGCTCTCTGCTTGGAGCACAGAATGATGGTGGGACTTTTTGGGGGAGAAATGCATGAAGAAGCAAAGGATCTAAGTTCATTTGATGAAAGCTAAAGGAAAGGACAAAGGAAGCTTCCAGAATGAGGTCCAGATGGCTGGGTGTTCACTCGCTCTGCCTGCTGTCAAAGCCAGGAGTGTCTGATGGAGTAAGATTGCCAAAAGCCCTCTACCTTTGGCAAGGCTTCCCCATCGAGCCAAAGCATGGCCGTCCCCAGCCTTTAAGTTTCCAGCTTGTGTTTCCACTCCCTGCCTTTGTTTTTATAATCCTCTCAGTGACCCCCACGCCTTAAATAAAAGCCAGATGCTTGATGTCTCAGTCTTGTGAGTGCTTTTCTAAAACTCCCCTGAGCTACTTAAACCTCAGGTGGCACACGGCTGCCACAGCATGTGGCTGCTGGTGGCTGGAAAGTGCTCAAAGCCCTGCTGCAAAAATCATGTGTCATAATATTATACTGTAGTGTGGGTTAATTATGGGAATTTCTCTCTTCTTGAGGCAGCTATAAAGTCCTCTGTGGTATGTGAGCATCCAGGTCACTGAGACCTGGGTGTATCTTATATTTATGGCCTCTCTCCTGGCCATGGTGTAGCCAACCCCCGTTGAGAGCTTTCTGTCTTTATTCTTAGGTCACTTGGCATGACTTTATGCAGGGGCCTGTTGTCGCACTATAATCAAGTCTCTCCCTACCCACTGCCCAGCTGGCAAATCCCAGCGGATTAATAAGACATCAGTGCACATAAAATGAGCCAATACATGTCTGAAAACATCTCTCCCGACTTATCTTGTGCTTTAAAGTGGCAAAGTGAGAAGAAGAAGTTTGGGGTCAGGAGATTTACCTGCTGGCCTCAAAGCTTCTGGCATCACAAAGATTGGCTTTTGGAGCTTCACTTCACCATTTGTTTGCGCAACCAGGCACAGCCTGAGGCCTTGAAGGACTCACAGTCCAAGATGATAGACAGACATGGAAACAAGAACTCAAAGGTCCTTTAGGTGCTTTGGAGAAATATATAGGGATGACTGTGAGAACAGAACGACAGGGACTGGGGTGGAGGCTCAATTTTTCCAGTGAAGAGAGGTTTGCAGAAAGGGATGCACTAAGGGCCAAAAGCTGTGTGGGTTTTTACCCAGAGGAAAAAGGGTGGGAGTTCCTTGGAGGGGACCCAAGAGCAAGGAGGCAAAGATGAGAAGCTGTTGCTGTGGAAGGACATTGCTTAGCCTGGCCTGCACAAGATGGGTGAGAGGTGCATGCGGCAGGCAAGGCAGAGCAGAAGCAGGAGCAGCCTGTGTCGCGCAGGGCGCATGGGCTCCTCTGTGCCCATGGTGGTGGGTGATTCTGCCACACAGTGTCTCCGACCGTCACTGCCCAGAGACACTAGGTAGAGGGAGGCTGCTGAATTCTAGCTGCACAAGATGGTCCTTCTCCCAACAAAGCATTTTCTAGCCCCACTTTGCAGTAGTGCTGAGGATGAGAACCTCATGCTCAGCATAGCGAAGACAGTGGGTGTTTAAGTGGCAAGGGGTGGCCACAACTTCTTCCCTCAGAAGATCACCGTGGCAAAGCCATCATGGCAGGTGACTGCGGGGAGGCCTGGGGGAAGGGAGATTGCTTCAGGCAAAGACATGGCGACTGAGCCAAGAGCTGCCCAGCGTTGGCCCTGACTCCAAATCCAGCCCGCCATCTGTGTCTGTATGGTCCACAGCTGAGTATGCATTTTACATCTTATAGCAGTTAGAAAAAAGTTCAGAAAAAGAATATGCTGTGCCATGTACAAATTATATAAAATTCAAATTTTAATGTTCATAAATAGTTCTGTTAGAACACAGTCACACGTATTTATTTACAAATTCTCTGGGACTCTTTTGAGCTATGCCGGTAGAGATGATTAGCTCAGTGCAGGCCAGATGGTTTTCAATGCTGAAAATATTTATTTATTTATTTTTTTTTTTTGGCCTTTTACAGGAGAAGTTTGTCAAACTCTGACTTAAACCAAGGAAACAGAGGTGATGATGGCTGAAAGATAGAGGCTTGAGAATGAAATAAAGGAATATATAATTAGTTGATTCTATTAGTTAATCATTGGATAGGGTGAGGGAAGGAAATAATTTTTAAGCACTGGAATGAACTTCAGTGAGAGAGAAAAAGCAGCCTGAGTTTAAGGTTTAATGACTTAGGTTTTGGACATAATGAGTTTGCAGTAATTGTGAGACCAGTGGCCTAGACTCGTATCTAGGACTGGAGCTGCAAAGGGTGTACGAGTTAGAGGTGCAGAGTCATAAGCTGGCAGCCTGTGGAGATAAATAAAGCCAACACAGTAGGGCAAATGGCCTAGAACAATGGATCATCTTGTAGGGGGGTAGCTCCCTTCAGGGAGCTGGGAAAGTGCTGGCCTTCTCTTTAGGGAAAGAACACACTCAAGGGTCTTACACAGCTGAGCGTGGTAGTGCACACCTATAATTCTAGCACCCTGAGAGGCTGAGGCAAGAGGACTGCAAACAGGAACAACCTTGGATGTTAGCAAGACTTTGTTTTAAAAATATGGGACTAGGGATCTAACTCAGGGCAGGGGCCTTGGGTTCAAATTCCAACACCACCAAAAAATATGTCCCCAGGATTTCTGTTCTTTAATAATGGGTAGAATCATGGGTACAAGTGAGCCTTGGTGTCAAGATTAAGAGCCTCTGGATGGGAATAAATTTGGGAGCAACAAGAGGGTCACATACAGGATCTTGGGGCACACAGACATGTAAAGTGCAGGCAGAGACACTGCAGCTCACAGGAGCCGAAGTGGCTGGTCCAGCAGGTCAGAGGAGGACATGGCCCTCCAGGTTAAAGAGGAGCATGCACAAAGAGCAGCCATGGGAGCTCTGACAGTGCGCTGGGCTGTGGAGAAGTTAAAATACAGTCCTCTTGGGATTAGGCTATTGCTGCATATGAGCTTTCGCTGAATCTCTCATGTTGGGGTCAGTGCTCCCCTAAAGCTCATATGCAAAGCTTGGGGCTCATCCACCAGGGAGGCACATCAGGAGGCAAAGCCCAGTGAGAACCTGGCGCTGTTGGTGGCATGACCTTGATGAAGATATTGGAATCCTAGCCTTTCATTTTCCTTTTGTTCATGCTGGGCCATGAGATTAGTGGCCATTCTCTGTCACAAGCTCCCACCAGGATGTCCTGTATCACTGTGATGGTTTATATCTGGATGTCCCTCCAAAGTTTCAAGTACTCACAGGGTGGATTTCTAGAGTTTGTGATTAATCCATGATCCAATGCCGGGATTACAGATGTGAGTGCTGCTGGGGTTATGGGTGTGAGGGCTACACCCATCCTGAGTGTAAGGGAGAGAGAGAAAGAGACTTGCTTTCTGCCATCACACCTCCCTTTTTGCTCTTGCTGTTTTGCTGTTTTCTTCTGCCATGATCTGATGCCCTCTGGCATGTGCCACTCTGCATTAGAGCCAGCTGACTATGGCTGAAGCCTCCATAAACTATGAGCTACATAAGCCTTTCCTTCCTTAATTCTGGGTGCCAGGTATTTTGTCCCAGCAATGAGAGAAAAGTAACCAAGACAGTCACCACAGATCCAAAGCAACGGGGCCAATTGATCATAGAGTGAGACTTTCATAGCTGTGTGCCAAAATGAGCATTTCCTCTTGTTAAGTAAATTTACCTCAGATGTTCATTATAGTAATAGAAAGCTGACTAGTACAGAAGGACGAGAGGGGCAGGCATGGTGGGAAGGCTGGGCTATGAGTGGATGGTTAGGATGGGAAGACAGCAAGTGCTGGGTCTTCTTTTGGAACATTGAGTGTGAAGAAAGATAAAATTGCTGTGGAAGTGGTACAGAGAGTGAGGAGCAGTCAGTGTGGGCTCCTGGCATAGACTCAGTCAAGGACAGACTGAGTTTTGTATTATTTTGACAATATCACCAGACAGCAAAAGAGGTCATAATAGAGAGCAGAGGAAGCTAAAGAACAAAGCTGTGGGCCTAAGGCTGGTGGTGGTGCTGGGTGATCAGGGCAGCAGGAAGGTCAAGGGATTTTGTTACCCTCCTGAGTTTCCCCACTGTCCTTTCCTTGCTGGCAACACCTTATCTACCCACCACAGCCCATGTGATTTCCACCGAATGTCTGGGTCCTTTAGTCCTTCTGCCAGACCTCTGATAGATACTTATGTGGTTGGAAAAGTGTTTTGAACTATAGTCAAAATATTTAGCATTGCTTGGGTCTCACGACAGAAATCTGAGCAATATTTGAGCTCAAATTACTGATGTTATCAACTGCTTTTTAAGGGAATGATAAGTTAAATCTTGATATTTTAATGGCAATTGTCTCACTGAGTGGCAGTTATAAAAGTAGTCATTTGAAGATGTTTGGACAGATCCAGCTACACACTGTGTTAAGTGAGAGGGGTGCCTTATGAACCATTTTTTTCATGAGTATTGTTGAATTCAAGAAACTCAAAGTAAGTATGGTGGATTGACACCTGGGGGTCAACTTATAGCACCAAGTTGAACCGAACCAGCGTGGTGCCGGGTGTGGGACGCCCATACCTTGAGGCTTGTTCTAGCAGCATATAAGGCAGAACTAGAGAGAAAGAAGAGAAACTGTTGAGTTGTTGGGATGCTGCAGGTTTTCCTGGAGGAAACTGTCATGCTGGCTTTTCTGAGGAACTCGGCTTTTGTCACCAAAGGAGCTTGGGATCTCACTGTTGCTGAGGATGGCTATGGTACTTTTATTACTTTGGGGGTCTCTTCCTGGCTCTAATTCAGATCCTTCAGGCTGCTATCACAGAGTCTTCGTCCTGCCAACCCTGACTTCCTAGCTTCCACCACTGACCTTTGGGCCTTCCCAGTGCAGATCTGTGAAATGGACCTGCGTGAGACATTGTCCTGGGCCTCTAGTGTGACTTGTGGGGGGCATTGTCATGAGCTCTAGGTCTTTAGCTGGATTCATGCAGAACATTACCATGAGACTCAGACCCTCAGCTGGGTATGATTCTTTGGGTGACTATTATAAATAATGTGATTCTTTGATCTTATAAAATATGTATTCTGTATTGTATTAGTCCCCTTGCAAAACCTTAAACTATAACAGTAGTGGAATGTAGGTATCTGTGAATTATTTTTGTCACCAATCAGCCTACCTTTCCAGAGGATTTGCTGCAAGACTTATACAAGTTCTGAGTATGGGAAAAAGTTCTGTTGGTGACCTCTCATCATCGCCCCCTCCCCCAGTTCTCACAACCTTGAATTTGGGCAGCCTGTGGCCCTGTAATGAACCTAATAGAGAAGTGATGCCATATCAATGATGGACCTATGTCTTTAGGAAGCCTAACAGCTTTGCTTTTGTGTTCTGGGCAAGCCACCTTCCCTGTGAGAAGTTCAACCACCCTGAAACTGTTATGTTTGCATGAGGCCCAGATAACCCCATGAAGAGAAGACTCAAGGAGCTATACCTCCTGCCCCACAACAGTGACTGCACAGGTCCACATGTATGACCCAACTGGAGCCCTCCCACTGACCCACTTTTTGTACATGATTTTTTTTGTTGTTGTTTTTTTTCTGGCACTGGTGATTGAACTCAGGACCTTGCACTTGCCAGGCAGGTGCTTATGCCAGCTATCTCCCTAACCCAATCACACCCACTTTTTAAGCCACTCAGGGTGACAATGTATGGACCAGCAAGGCTGTGCCTATGAACTCAATCTAAAATTCTATACCATAAGGCTGGCCAGATAGCTTAGCAGAGTAGATCGCCTGCTTAGGCAGGCTCAGGAACTGGGGTTTGATCCCTGGCATGCCATGCAGGCCCTGCCTCTGGGCACACGGAGATGGCAACTGGGCATGGTGGCATGAGCCTGTAATTCCAGCGCTGAAAACAAGAGGATCACTAGGAGTCCAGTCTGTGCAGTAAGAGCCTGTAGGCCCTGTACTAAATACATTAAAAATAAAATAAAATTCTATACCTTGGGCAAATGATAAAATGATGGCTATTTTAAGTCACTACATTTTGTGTATAATGTTTTGCAGCAATAAACAGCAGAAACACAAAGCTTTCCATATGTAAAAATATGCAAAATAGGAGAAAATCATGCACATGAAATGTTTGGTAAGGATTAGTCAACAAAGTGGATCAGTTAATTGTCATGATAAGAAAAGGAAGGAGGAATTAGGTCCCCGCCTTCAATCAGCAGGAAAATTAATCCCAAAGAGTATTTGTGCACTCTTGTAAGACATAAGACACATCACACAAACTTTCATCATATTTTTGGTCTTTTGCAGGTTGTAGGCATAGAAAAAGAGTAAGAGCATAAATAAAGCATATTCATCCATTAAAAATCTTAAAATCTAGAGAAGTAAAAAGAAAACAAAAACAAAAGACCTAAATTATCCACAGTCATATTACATGGAGACACCACAGATAGTGTGT
Source organism: Capromys pilorides (assembly GCA_004027915.1). NCBI lineage: Eukaryota > Metazoa > Chordata > Mammalia > Rodentia > Capromyidae > Capromys > Capromys pilorides. The sequence goes on along the minus strand of PVKN010019980.1, from coordinate 6,751 downwards.
CTGTTTATTGTTTATGTATTTGGTACAGGGTCTCACTATGCACCTTGGACTTGTAGTGATCCTTGTGTTTCAGCCTCCCCAGCACTGGGATTACAGGTGTGCACAACTGTGCCACCATGTCTGGACAGGCAGTTAGACAACTGAGCTATCTCTGTGGCCCACAGATAGTGTTTCTTATTTATATTCTTCTAGGCATTTTTCTGCATTTGGTGATAATCATTTGTTCGTATCATAATTATTGGAATAATTTTGTCTCAGTCAACATTATATCTGAACATCTTTTCATGTCTACCAATAAGGTGTGTTTCATGACCACATATTATTTCATCTAATGGATGAAATGTGTTCTACTTGTTCAACATACAGTGTTCTTTATTTCAGGACATCCTGACTGCTTCCAACTTTTCCACTGAATGCTTCAGTGAGTGGATTTGTAGCTAAATGATCATGCAAATAATTAGTTACTTCCTTAGAATATATTCTGAAAAATGGCATTACTTGGTAAATGCATGTGCCTTTAGTGAAGACTTTTTGCTATGAAACTTGCCATTACACTCAGGAAGAGAATTAAAAATGGCCACCACCCTCATGGGTACAGGAGTGGCTAGCTCCCTGCTTATCTCTTGTGCCTAACGGTAGATAATACCACATTTGGTTTTCAAAGTACTGGTTCTTGAAAACTGTAAGAGTGGCTTACAGCTCAAGTACACATGTTTTCTATCTCCAAACAAAGTAATGGAGGAAGAGACTGCTAGTAAATATTTTAGGCTTTCTGGTCTACCTGGGAAAACTGAGATGATTGCATAAGTACTAACATAACCATGTAAAAATGTGAATACCATTCTCAGCTTGGAGTTATTCAGGAGCAGGTAGTGGGCTGGTTTGGCCCATTGACCACAGTTGTCTGACTGCTGCTCTAAGCTGTTGCTTCTCCAGCCAGCAGAAATTTGCAAGATGATTTTCTTTTTCTGCAAAAGACAGAGTTTTGAGTCCACACCAGGTCACCCACAAGGTAGAAATTTTCAGAAAAATCTTCTTGGAAAAATTTACTTGGGCCTTAGGTCACAATCATTTGTGGACTTTATTTGTATGACTTATGAAAAATCCCTCAAACATACCTTGACTATGTGGGTGGGGCAGGTGCAGAAATGGCCAAATAAATGTGTCCTCTGGGTTCCGTAGCATGTTACCAACAGGCAACTGGTGAATGTCTGCTTGCTGCTCAGAGATAACACTCTTTCTCAGTGTGTATTTATTAAACAAAGTTTTTCCCACAGGACTTACTATGTACTTGTGAAACATACAAAAAGGTATTAATATGCTCACTTTTAAAACATAATTTGCATTAATATTTTGGTTATTTTCTTTCTTTTTTTGTGTGTGAAAGACAAAACCATGATAGAAAGGCAAAGGGGAGAAAATGGAAGGGGAGCAGTGGGAAGGGCAGGGAAGGGGACAAGGGAGATATACTCCAAACTTGGATCTTCGTAGCCTCCAGTGAGGCGTATTTTCCGTGCCATTACTTATGAACATCATTCATTACTCCATACTCCAGCACAGAGATGTATATTTTTCAAGTGAATTCCCAGCCAAGGGACATGAATACCTGGCAAAACTTAAGAGGGAAAGAATGTATCTTGGCTTTCTGTTTTGGAGGTTTCAGTCCATGGTTGACTGCCTCCAACAGAGAAAGATGCGACAGAGAAACAATACTCAACTCTGAGCAGCCAGGAAACAGAAGGAAAGTGGACAAATCCACGGGAAAGGGCCCAGGGACCAGACGTTGTCACATCCTCATGACCCACCCACCCACACTCAGTAGTGTGCTTTGCTATTTTAGGAATCTCTCAACCCAACCAAGCTGACAACCAAAGTAATCACCATAGTGAATATGTTTAAATGTAAGGTGTTCTCAGTGTCTTTACATCTTTTATTATCTTCTTAGAATAGATTCCAAATGTAGGAGTTACTGTTCAAAAAGAAAGAACATTTCATATCTTTTATCACATTTTTGTGCACTCCCAGAAAGACTGCACTAATTTATGAGGGTGAGCTATGTGATTGTAATCACATCCTTAAGAAAGTTATATTATCTAAAACATAATTTTAATAGAATGAGACTGTTTTCGTTTATTTAAATAATATAATTTCCAGCTATTTTCACTCTTTTTGCATGTGCATTTTCATTTACTATTTGTATTTCTTTTGTGAAATATACGTTCATATGCCTTGCCCATTTTGCAATTTTTCCCATTTTCCGTTGCTGTGTAGCAACTCATTAAGTATTGATGAATTTAAGGTATTGCATAAGCACCTTTTGTATAAGACGCAGCTATTCTGTGATTTTTTTTCTTTATATTTTGCTCAAGGTATCTTTGCTTCCTAGGGAAGCTCTGTGTTTCTGTGTTCAGCCTCAGCAAGCTCTTGCTCTGAATGCTCTCCTTGCTTTCATGTTTGGGAGGTTTGTTCCCAGGCTCACCCCTAAAATACCTTTGAAGTTTCTTCTTTAATGGATTCATGTTTTATATTAAATTCTTTAAGCCATCTGGAATTAATTCTGGGCTAGGTTGAAGCGAAATATCTGACTATCCCTCCACCTCCCAAAGCTAATCATCCGATCTGGCCCTATTGAATAATCCTCCCCAAACTTAACATGTGCCTGACTTTCTCTTACTCTGCAGTACTGGAACAAAGGCAGGGGATGGGAGGAGGCAAGAGGTGCGTGGTGGTGGAGGAGAGCGTCCACAGCACCACTCGCTGCCACAGGGAGTTTTCTCCCCAGTGAAGTGGTACCCACCGCGTGATCCCTGACACTCCTCTGGCAGTTCCCCACACACTGCCAGTCCCAGAACTGTGATCCTTAGCCAAGAGCTGAGTGGTTGGTCAGGGCTGTTCCCGCTCCAACTCTGAGGCTTCTGGCGCAACTCAGGCTTAAGCTGCACAATCCTGGGCGCAGAAAGCAGCACATGGGTTCCTTATTCACATGGATTCCAGCATACTTTAAGGAAGATCACCACTAGGTCACCTAGGTGAAGATCCTGCCTCCTCCCTCCTGTGCAAGGGGTGACAAAACTGTACAGTAGATGTTTACATTTTTGTTTCCACAAAAGACACTTGCTATTGGTCCCCCTCAGAATATCCACCCTTGCTCCAAACACACTTATCCCATGTTCTGCCACTTTTTGCAGCAGTTCTAAAGTTCTCTTTGTGAGTGTCTTTACAAGGTTCAGTCAAAAAGAAGATACAGGCTGCTGCCAGCTGCTGTCCAAAGGAAAGGCGGTCTTATAAAAGCATTTCACAGTGTGTGTGCGCCCACATCCACCTTATTCACCAGGTTGGCACCATGCAATATCTGGCCCTTCCCTAAAGTTGAAATGACCCTAGATATAAACAATTTAGACTGATCCAGAACATCAGACAGCTGCAGGTGCACAATTAAAGACACTCACGAAGGAGGACTCCAGAACTGCTTCAGAAGGTGATGAGAACAATGGAGCAAGCGTGTTGAAAGTGAAGATATTTTGAGGGGGGAGGGGTTTGTGGCAATGTGTCCTTTATTATATTTTTGAAGAAAAGAAATGTTCAATGCATTTTTTAATCACAACTTGTATGTATGTAAACAGATGCTCATGCCAGAAGAATTTTAAGAAATGGTTCTTATCACTTGTGTCCTAGTGACCAAACCATGACTCCTTCCCTGGAGGGCTCTAAGTTCAGCCTGCTGGTGGCTGCTTCCTCATGTGGTAATTGATGTATTTACAATGTTCTCAGGTTGAGACTTCAGTCAGGGTACGCACAGCCTCTCCCTTTCCTTTAGGGCTTCACAGCCAAAAATCACATGTAGCCATCAGAGGCTGCTACACTTGGCTCCCAAGTGTCCCCCAAAGGCCCATGCCCTATAGGCTTCATCCTTAGCATGGTGGTAGAAACCCAGGGGTGGGGCCCAGCAGGAGGCCTGTAGGTCACTGGAGGTGTGGCCTCAAATGGGCCAGTATCAAGACCCAGGAAACTGATGGAGAGTCTTCTAGCTTTGTCATAATGTGGCAGAGTGTGTCACATGATGAAGAACTACACACATAAGCCAGAGACTTGGACCAAACTCATTCTTTTATCAGGAGTCCACTGCCTTGATAACTAATCCATTCACAAGTGGCTAGAGGCAGACAAGCAGAAAGCCATAGATAATGTCCTCAATTAATTGTGTCTCAGAGCACAGCAGATACCTTGCAGCTTTCTTCTCTTTCTGTTCAATCCTCTTGCCACTCACTTACTGTCACCAGTGCCTGCCCAACCCTGAACATTTCCTGTTCCTCATGCAGTTACATTTGCAAACTCATGACATTTGTATAAGATGCTTTTTACCCTCAGGTTATAGGGGCACAGCCACATCACACATATAGTAGGGTATAGTGGTTGTTACCATACATGGCCATTGATGTAGTGGATGGCCTATCAGAGGGGGAAAGTCATCTCTACAAAGATTTGCACATTAGAATTATAATGCTTAATGGCCTTTATTCCTCTTCACCCTCCCATATACTTGGTATAATTGTTATTGACATTTTGAAGGAATGCTTTCATTTTCCTGCCAAGGAAAGACTCTTGTTTATTACAGTTTTGCTGCAACAACAACCATGGAAAGCCTTGTAGTTTTTGCTGTCCAATTTCCGAGGATGTGTGGATGGTGGCTGGCAGTCTACTCATGATGTCTCTAAAGTGTGCACAGAGAGAAACAGATGTGAGACACTTTCAAAAGCCTTTTCTTTCTGGTAGACTCCAACCTCATCAGTTCAAAGATTTCTCATCTGCCCACCTTTCTGCTCTTCTTCCTCCCTGAAAAGGGCCTGGTGAGCTAGCTCTGGAAGCCAGCTGAAAACAAGTTACAGTACTAAGAAGAGAACTCATGACAGCAGCTGCCACTCTGTCTCCCAGGTGCCAGGAGCAGTGCTTTGTCTGTCCCTTGGCCGTGTCCCATGAGGGTCCTGGCTATGTCCCAGGTCTTAGGCTTCTTCTAGCAGTTGGAACCACTTGATGTTTACCTAGTGGGCAGCCCCACATTCACAAGCAATGCTAAGCTGAAGTCTCTCGAGATGGATCAAGGCCCTGTTTCTCTGGTTTATGCATTTTGAACACTGCCCCCATCTTCTCTCTTGCTCTTGCTCTGTCCTTCCTAATTGGGATCAGCCTTGGTCAAACTTCACAACCTTTCAATTTCCACAGCCATGAGCTCCTCTCTGGCCAGCCTCAGGACAAAAACGCATCTTCCTTTGGATTCTGTTGTCTACTGTCACCTCTTCTGTGCCTCACCTTTTTTTGATGGTACCCAGCTCTGGCAGACTTGTCACTCCTGGGATTGTCACCTTTGTGGGTCACCATAAACTACTGCTGTGAGTCAAACAGGCTTCTGAACACACACAGCCTCTATGATTTCAACAGAGAAGGGGGCAAGTCCACTAGAAATCCAAGGAGGAGAAGCAGGATATGGGGAGAAGTTGGGGAGCAGGGAGTGGGAAGGCAGGTGGAGAAGGAGTTCCTGGGGCAGGTAGGAGAGCAGGGGCCTTGGGGAAGGGCAGAGTGGCCTCTCACTGTGCTCTGTGCCCATCCTCTTGGTATCCATCATGTTGGCAGGCTGGCCCCTCCTCCCTTCAAGGAGGCTCAGCAGGGCATGCCAGAGCCTGACAGATTCCTGCTCTGAGTGGAAATTTACAAGCCAGAATCCATGCTGAGAAGGGGCAATTCAGCTTCATCAGGTGTTGACACAGCCTGCTTAAGTGATTCTTACAAAGAGAATCTCCAGGAGAGTTAGTAAAGCACAGATTCCTGGGCTGATTCTTTGCACTCCAGAACATGATCAAACCTAGTGTCACCATGTAGTGTTGGTCCTTGCTTTAGTGAAAATGGAAATTAAAACCAACTATGAATTGATAGGCAAATATTTTAACTGGGAAGTAAGAAAAGATAAGAGAAAGGTCTCCAGCTTGAGTAGCAGTTATAGGGGGAGCACTGTGATGTCTTCATCAGACTGGTCCTTTAACGAAAGATTAGAGACCTGTTTTGTGGGGTACCAGAGGGGGCCAGGATCCAAACAGTCATTATATCAGTTCTGGTTTTGTAGCTGTGGAGGAATTCTCATGGCTTCAGGGCTGATTCCATTCTGGAAGTGATTGTGCCTGCTTGGGGAAATGTCAGTCACCTGAGGCTCTGATTTTTCTGGAATCCAGGTGATCACAGATTTGGAACAAAGGCAGGAGGCTGTGGAGAATCCAGGGGACAGGGGTCTAGAACAAAGTTTTATAAAATCTGGCAGTCAGGTATTTCCACAAATCTTGAGAGTGACTTTAGTTCCACTTACCTGAGTGTCCTCTGTCTTGAAGGAGGCTGAGAAAAGCTGCATAATTAAGAACTAATAAACTTGTTTCAAAAACTAAAGTTTGCAGACCAAAACTTAGAGCAATAGATGGGCTAAAAGGGTAGCCAATATTTTGACCCCAGCCCTTCAAGGTCAGTGAGGACTCAGGACATAAGAGAACCTCTGCTGTGACATACTGTAACCCAGTGGAGTGGTGTCCCAGATTTTCTAATCAAGGAGATTATGGGGCCACAGAGGAAAGTGATGATATATAGTGTGCCTAAGGAGAGTCACCCATAGAGAAAACATTCTCTCAAGCTTTCACAGAAAGCCAATTGGTCAAGCAATGGCCATGACTCATCCATTTTGTCAGGCTAACACTGAAAAAAAATCTACAAGGTG
>PVKN010019979.1:0-16125 GCA_004027915.1 Capromys pilorides | reverse complement strand
CAGCATGTGGTGCTGGAGATCAAATTATGGTCCCTACTGTTGCCTAAGCTTGCCTAAGCAGGCACTTTAGACTGCTGAGCTATCTCACCTGCCCCCTCTAGCTTTTTAATACATTCTACTATAAGGAATATTTTTATAGGGGCCGGCGAGATGGCTCAGTGGTCTAAAGGGCCTGCTTAGGAAAGCTCAGGCGACTGTAGGGACTGCGGTTCAATTGCCGGCACCACATGCTGCGCCAGCCCCACCACCAGGGCAGGCTGAGCCAGCCATAAAATAAACAAACAAACATGCAAACAAATAAATAAATTTTTAAAAAAAATTTAAAAAAAAATTTTAAAAAAGAATATTTTTATAGGGCTGAGGAGATAGCTCAGTAGAATAAGCACTTGCCTGGCAAGCACAGGGTCCTGAGTTTAATCCCCAGTACCACAAAAAATAAATAAATAAAAATAAAAAAGAATATTTTTATTGCCCATTTGCAGTTCAAATGAGGGCCAGCAAGATGGTTCAGCAGTCTGAAGTATCTGCTTAGGAAAGCTTGGGAAACTTCAGGGACTGCAGTTCAATCCCTGGCACCACATGCTGCGCCAGCCCCACCCCCAGGGCAGGCTGAGCTGGCCATAATATAATATACAGTTCAAGTTAGTTTTCTTTATGTTGGACTAAAGTGGTTGGCTTGTGTGTGCACCCTTCAGGCTGACCTTGAGCTCACTTTTGTAGCCCAGGCTGGTTTCGAACTCGCACTGATCCTCCTGCCTCAGCCTCCCAAATGCTGGGATTATAGGCATGCACCACCACACACCCGACGTGTGTGTTAAATTAATTTGAATATAGGAGAATGTACAAGCTCTATGTTGAGTTGCTTAGAGACCCTGTCTCAAAAAACAGCCAATCAACACCATTTATTTTTTTAATGGCCAGCTCACCCTGCCCCGGGGGTGGGGCTGGCGCAGCATGTGGTGCCGGGGGATTGAACCACAGTCCCTGTGGTTGCCTAAGCTCTCCTAAGCAGGCGCTTTAGACCAATGAACCATCTCACGGCCCAACACCAATCAAATTAAGGGTCGGCCTGATAGCTCAGCAGACTAACACGCCTGTTTAGGCAGAGCACAGCGACCTCACACTTCCCAGGGAGGTGCTGTGCCACTGAGCTGTATCTCTGGTCCCAGATTACATATTTTAAAAAGTCTGGAAAATAATGCCTGGGGCCAGCCAAATAGCTTAGCCGATTAAAGCTCCTACAAGCAGGAGCAGGGGCCCGGCCAGCCAGGCCTGCCACGCTGGCCCACGCCCAGGCACGCTGAGAGGGCAATTGAGACTGGGTGTGGTTGGTGGCAACATCCTGTAATCCCAGCACTTTGGGAAGCTGAAGACAGGATGATCCCTACTAGTCCATTTCACATAGTGAGACCGTGTAGGCACTCTGCTACATACAGAAAAAAAGCAACCCACCAACCAAATCAATAGGGCTACATATTGGCAACTTTGGTTTTTTTTTTTTTTTTTTGTGGGGGAGACTAAATCACTTTATTGGGGGGCTTGGGAGTAGGGAGAAGCTGCCAGAAAGGTGCTTCACGCGAGGTCTGATGCCCACCCCTGGCATAGCTCCAGAGCTCTCTGGGTTTGTCATTGCCAAGAAATAATCTATGTTGATAGAATATAAATCAGCCAACATGTTATGTATTAAGAGTGTGTGTGTGTGTGTGTGTGTATATATATGTGTATATATATATATATGTGTGTATATATATATATATATATTTTTTTTTTTTTTTTTTGGTCTTTTTTGAGACAGGGTCTCGCTATGCAGTTCAGGCTGGCCTTGAGCTCACTTTTGTAGCCCAGGCTGGTCTTGAACTCATATCGATCCTCCTGCCTCAGCTTCCCAAGTGCAGGCGTGTACCACCACACCCGGCTTAAGTATATATTTTCAGAAAAAGCTAAAGCTAATTGAAACTAGAAATTTAGACTGACCAGGTAGAGGGGAGCGCTGCCTGCTGTGGCTCCTTCTGTCAGGTAAGTTATAAGATGGCCTAGGATGTCACTGGGGCTTTATTGATGCACAGTTTTGTTTTCAAGGATGGCACAAAAGAAATATCTTCAAGCGAAACTGACCCAGTTTTTAAGGGAAGACAAGATTCAACTTTGGAAGCCTCCATATACAGATGAGAATAAAGAAGTTGGCTCGGCGTTAAAGGTATTTTTTTTTCTTTTAAAACATCCGTAATTAGCAGTATTACAAGTCTCCTGCTGGTAAGAGTCTAGCCGATGGGAATTGCCAGGCACAGCCACATGGACTTTGAACGTCACTGAAAGCATTAGTGATGACCAGGTGCCCCCTCTTGAGTTTCTTGTGTGTGGAACTGGGAATCTTCGGGGCAGCTTCCTGCCCTGAGCCAGGAGCCCTCCCCTGTGTCGTTCTATACTGAGACAGGCAGTTTTATCCTGTTGGGGATGGAACCCAGGGCCTCATGTGCTGGGCAAGCGGCCTGCCACCGGGCTGTATCTCTGATGGCTTATTCATGTGACACATACCTCATTTCTCAGGCGTTGTTGTGGTCAGCTTTCTGTCACTCTAATGAAGTACCTGGCACCATTCATTTAGAAAGAGAAAAGTGTATCTCGGTTCTTAGCCACGAGGTTCCACTGCAAGATCAAGTGTGTTCCCGGGACTCTGGGCCTCTTGCAGGGCCACTGTGTCTCGTTGCTCACCTAATGGGACAACTTGCTGGAGAACAGGGACATGATCCCTTCCCAGGGTAGCCCCTAACCCCGTGACAAGGACCTCCCAAGGCCTCCTGGGAACCATGTCTTTAATAGAGGGGCCCTTGGGAAACTATCCAGGTTTACACCACCGGAAGTCTGCTGTGCTGCTGCTTTTTTCTTTTTTTTTTTTTTTTGAGATGGGGTTTCATTGTGTAATGTTGGATGGCCTTGAACTCACCGTATAGCCTAGACTGGCCTCACGCGGCAGTCCTCCCACCTTAGCCTTCCAGGTACTGGACACTGGCCTGTTTTTGTCTTTTTGAGACAGGGTCTCGCTATGCAGTTCAGACTGGCCTTGAGCTCACTTTTGTAGCCCAGGCTGGTCTCGAACTCCCACCAATCCCCTTGCCTCAGCCTCCCAAGTGCTGGGACTACAGGCGTGCGCCACCACACCCGGTTTGTCCTGTTTTGTTTTGTGACAGGGTCTCATTATGTAGTTAAGGTTGGCTTTGGACTCATCATGCAGCAGAGAAGCAGAAGTAAAAGAAAGGGAGACGACCTTCATTGGCTCTGAGGCCGTGGAGAGAATCCGGGGGAGATGGGGGTACTCTGCTCTGTGGCAGTGGAAGGCTGAGGCTGTGTGGGCTTCTGCTAGGGGCAGAGTTAGGGGGGCAGCTTTAGTGACACCTAAGGACCTGATTGGGAGTTCCCATGCGTGTGCAGTGCGGTGACGGTATGCAGGACTGAGGTGGGGGAGGAGGAGGTTGTGGTCCTTGGGAGCAGAAGCTGTTGTTTTGGGATTCAGCCATGTTGAATCAGGGCCAATGATAGTTTAGCAGTTTGTGCTCTGGCCAGGCTGGCCTCGAACTGACCGCAGTCCTCCTGCCTCAACCTCCCGAGTGCCAGAATGTCGGGCGTGTGCCCCCAGGCCTGGCCTCTCCTCCTCTGTCTCTAGCATCCCATTTTGGAATTTGCTCATCATCATGACTTAGCTGTACATGGGATACTCGATCCTCGTTCCAGCCACCTCTGGCAGCACAGAAGCCCTTGCAGATGGGGACGTGACGGTGGCTTTTGGCCTCAGATGGGGCTAGGCACTGAAAGCGCAAGCCTGACTGAGCTGTGGGGAACTGCTGGCTCCACCCTGGAGCCTCTGGGGCAGGGAGGGCTGCAGGAAGTGGTATCCTGGCTCTCGTCACGCTTCTGGAAAACCCCTAAGTGACTCAGGCAGCTGCTGCTGCTTTTTTTTTTTTTTTCTTTTTTTTGTAGAACCAGAGTTCGAACTCAGGCCCTCACTTGCCTCGCAAGTCAGGCAGCTTCTAAATTGGCAGGAACTTCAGGCACTGGAGGCTGGTTTGGGTCGACCCTGGGGGGCACAGAGGCGCCAGGTGGGCCTTTCCAGCCTGACCTCACCTCACTGGTAATTTTTGTCCTTTGTTTTGAGAGAGAATAGCAAGTGTCCTGTGTTCCTGTGTTCTGTGGCTGATAGCAAATTGGCACACCCGAGGGGGATCCTGGAGACTCAGCCTTCTATCCTGTGGGACAGGCGTGTGTGAGGACATAGGGCCTTCTGGGACATGGAGCCCCCAGACCTGTGAAGTCTGGGCAGTGAGAGTCAGAGCTGGCTCGAACCATAGGACACCTGCTTGGTGTCAGGCGAAACAGACACCCTCACTAGGGCGGCAGTTGGGGGTTTTAGGAAATTAGAGCTTTATTTTTCTTCTTTCATGCTGGGCTGGAACTCACTATATGGCCCAGGCTGGGCTTGAAATCACACACACTATACATGCATACGTGTGTGTATATAGGTTCAGCGGCCCTATCACAAATGCATAAGACGAGACACGCATCTTAGAGACTTTGAGCTTTTCAGATACATGCATCAACTTGGCACACTGAGCCTCCCTAGTTTTTGCCCTGAGCGACATCTCCGGCCATTTATTCTTTTTTTTTTTTTAATCTTTTTGAGACAGCATCTTAGTGTGCAGTTCAGGCTGGCTTTGAGCTCGCTTTTAGCCCAGGCTGATCTCGAATTCCCACCAATTCTCTTGCCTCAGCCTCCCAAGTGCTGGGATCACAGGTGTGCGCCACCGTGCTTGGCTCACATCCTTTCTTTTTTAAAAAATTTTTTTGCATTAACTTTATTCTTTATTTTTATAATTGATATAATGCATATTGTTGTCCTCATAGTAGTTATACAGAGCATAGGTTGAAGACATGAGAATTTTTCTTATGATAATTTTTCTTATCATTGTTGGTACAAAAAATTTCTTCTCATTGAACTAAGAGAAAGTAGTTGTATACATAGTCCAGTATTCCATAATCACAGTGGAATATTGACAGAACTGGCAATGTTGGAAGCTATTAATTTTTTTTTTTTTCTTGGTGGGATCAGGGTTCGAACTCATGACCTTGCACTTGCCAGGCAGGCACTTGTGCCACGGAGCTATCTCCCCAGCCCCAAAAGCTGTCGATTTAAAAACATGGAATGCTTCACGAATTTGTGTGTCATCCTTGCACAGGGGCCGTGCTATCTTCTCTGTGTTGTTCCAGTTTTAGTGTATGTGCTGCCAAAGCGAGCACTTACATCCTTTCTTAAGGCTCCTGAAATCTTTGAAGTTTCTTTCTAAATTGTTTTTCTTTTTTTATAGTTTTAGGGAGAGGTCTACAGGGTGCTCAGGGTCTGACTACAAGATTGTACTCATAACGATCCGCCTGTTTACAGCCTCCCAAGAGCTGGGATTACAGGCGCACACCACCACACCCAGTCTCAATTGCCATCTGAGCGCCCCCGGGGGTGGGGCCCGCAGGGCAGGCCTGGGGATCAAACCCCCAGCCCCTGCACCTGCTTGCAGGCATTTCTTTCTAAATTCTAAATCTTTTCTTGACAAGTGAGTTTTACAGCCAGTGACTTAGAATATTCTGCTGAGAAAGTTGTCCGTGTGCTACACTGTATGTTTGGACGCTGCCCCAAGCTTTATGTGGTTGCAGGGGGTAGGTTTGGTACCAGGGATCCCACGCGGGACCTGGTGCTTGCTAGGCAGGCCCTTAAGCCACTGAGCTGTCTCCATGGGGTTGTTGTTCAGTGGCACCATACAAAAAAATGCTCCATAAATCTCGAGTCTGTGATGAGTTCATTGTCTGGTGCCCGGTTTCGGGTATGGGCAGCCTGCGTGTGCTCTAAGGGAGGGGGAGGCTGCCCCTGCTCTCCCCTCTTTGCTGTCTTCCACAGCTGTGAGTGCTAGCCCTGTGCCATGCTGCTCTGCCTGGGAGCTGGTTATGGACTGAAACCTCTGCAGACCGAGCAAAGTAAACCTTTCCTTTCTGACTTGGGGCATCAGGTGTTTTGTCTCAGCAACAAAAGAAAAGTAGCCAAGATGGTATAACTCATCTTGTTTTCACACATTCAAAAAATTCGAATATTTTCTCTGCTTATTTTGCTTTTTCCCCTGTAGGGGAGTGGAATAGCAAACTGTTCCCTAAAATAATTTCTTGGGGAGATAGCTGAGTGGCTTAAGTGCCTGCTTAGCAAGCACAAGGTCCTGAGTTTGATCCCTGGTACCAAAAATTTTTTTTAAAATTGTATTTATTTATTTGTGGTACCTGGGATTGAACTCAGGATCTTGTGCTTGCCAGGCAGGCAGTTATGCAACTGAGCTGTCTCTCCAGCCCTAAATTTTATTTATTTATTTATTTACTTACTTATTTATTTATTTTTATATTATGGCCAGCTCAGCCTGCCCTGGGGGTGGGGCTGGCACAGCATGTGGTGTCAGGGATGGAACCGCGGTCCCTGTAGTTGCCTAAGCTTGCCTAAACAGGCGCTTTAGACTGCTGAGCCATCTCGCCGGCCCCCCAGCCCTAAATTTTAATAAAATAAATTCTCATACATTGAGGGCACAAGGGTCAGTGTGTCTATCCTCCTCTTCCCTCTAGAATAGTCCTGGTTATTTTACTTTGTCCATCACACTTCTTACACGTCTGTGCATGTTTGACTTTTTCCCAGACCCCAAGACCTGTGGCTGGGTTTCGGTACAGCAAGGGCCCCTGCTCCTAAGCTGGCTACCAGGGTCCTCCATGCCTTTTTCTGGCTTTCGCCCTTGTGTTGTTTTTGTCTTTTGGTGTTGGTCTCGTATTAAGCTGTGTTTTCTGGTTTTTCTTCCTAGGACCTTGCTAGTAGATATTCTGACAAGCTCGGGTGTTGTGAAGATGAGGTAGAGAAGATAATAGAAGAGATACGGTGCAAAGCCATCGAGCGTGGGACAGGAAACGAAAATTACAAAACAACTGGAATTGCTACAATTGAGGTGTTTTTACCTTCAAGACTTAAAAAAGTGAGTAATTTTCCTGGTTTCGCTATGCTGGTGTTGAACTGGCTTTGTAGCCAGGCCGGCCTTGAAGGCTCCTACGCCTCAGCCTCCCCGGGTGCTGGGATTGCAGGTGAAATAAATGGTTCCTGTGAAGTTGCCACTTAGAGCTAGAGTGCCTTGAAATGACTTGATGCGGTGCTGGGGACTCTCACCCTGGCCCATTCCAGAACAGGTATGTTTCTCCTGGACCTTCTAGATGTCGCTGAGCCATGTGTCACAGGTTTACCCTTGCTAGTTTTAATGATTACAAATACTGGGGGATCAGAGAGGAGGACCCTACATTTCTAGAACTGCAGCAGGACACATTTCAAAGGAATTCACCCTTTTCCTGCTCTCTGAGGCCAGAGGTGGCGAGCTGCGTGCTCAGGCCTGGCACGGCCACCTCACTCAGGGCCATGCTGTCAGCAGTCCACACCACTGTGTCACAGTGACTGGGCACTCAGCAGCACCTCTGAGAAGAAACAGCAGTGTAGGTGACACAGCACGTGCTGAAAGGCATATGTCGCCCAGAGGTCCCCAGCAGACGCACGGCTGATAGACGTGAGCTGGCTGCACCGCAAGAGGCTGCTCAGCCGCGGAGTGAAATCTGGTGCACGCGCACACGTGACCCCGAAGCTGCCGAGCGAGAGGCTGTGTGCTGTGTGAGCCCGTCTCTCTGAAATGCCCTAGATGGCGCATCTGGAGACAGAAAACCAGCAGTGGCAAGACTGGGGGGAGGGGCGGGAAAGGGGGGCTGCAGGCCTGGCTGGTGTTCGAGGGAAGCTGAGTGGCAGTGCACCAAGACGGGGCTGTCAGGGTGGCTTGCTGCATGACCAGACTGCCGCTGCCACCTCAGGGACATTCTGGCTTCGAGGTCAGCCTGCTCTGGTCTATGTTCAGCTGGCTGCCGGCCTCTCCAGACAGGGCGTGCTTAGCCAGTGACTGAGTTACCCTCCTCTGACACCAGCTTTGCAGACTTCGTAGACAGGGAAACATCAGATCTTGGTGCACTGCACTATTATGTATTTATTTATTTTTACTTAGTTTTTGTTTTTTTTTTTTTGAGACAGGATCTTGCCATGCAATGCAGGCTGGTCTTGAGCTCATTATGTAGCCCAGGCTGGCCTCGAACTCACCAGTGATCCTCCTGCCTCAGCCTCCAAGTGCTGGGATTACAGGCTTGTGCCACTGTGCCCAGCAACACATTGTATTTTGTCTTATTTTTTTAAAATAGGACAAGAAAACCGTGCTGGAGACCCGGCTGCACGTCAGTGGCCGAGACCTGCGGTCTAAGTAAGCGTGTGCCGTACCTGCCTCCCCGGGCCTGCTTCATCCTGAGGGGTGTGGTGTGGGCTGAGGGGCTGCTTGGGCTCGCTCTGCGGCCCAGGCTGGTCTTGAACTCGCACCGATCCTCCTGTCTCCGCCTCCCAGGTGCTGGGATTACAGGTGTGCACCACCACGCCTGGCTAAACTTTTCTTTCTTAGTGAGAGATTATTTTTCCATCAGCAACTAACTTTATTCACTCAGAAAAGGGCATGTGATTTAGCCAAGTCACATGAAATAAGTATCTAGCAAGAAAATGGAATGAGGAGCTGGGGAGATAGCTTGGCAGTCTAAGCGCCTGCCTGGCAAGTGCAAGGACTCGGGTTCAGTCCCCAGTCCTGCATGCCAGGACAGCCCCAGAACTGGGCATGGTGGCGTATGCCTTTAATCCCAGCACTGGGCAGCTGAGACAGGAGGATCACTCTGAGTCTGACTTGTGTAGTGAGACGCTGTACCAAATACAAAAATAAAAGATTTTTTTAAAGAAGTAAAGTAAATGTTCACCTGTGGGAATTAAATGTCTGCCTGGTTGGTGTGTGTTTATTTGGTGGTTTAACCACCTCCAAGGCGCAGCAGTCACTGTGTCTTTAGCTGATTGGCCCATGTTCTTTTTAGGTGTCAAGATTGCTAGGGTTGGATTTGCAGAGGGTCACTTTTTTTAACATCCGGCTCTGGGCTTCTCCAAGGAAACCCCAGGAGGCGTCAGGCAGACCCTCCCCTGAGAAGCTGCTTCATAGTCCCCCTGCCTGAGGAAACGCCAGTCTCGTGGGTGTAGAAAAGGGACGCTTGCTAGCGTAGATTGAGCTGTCTAAGGAGCTGGCCGCCAGCGAGTAAGCCTGTGAGGCAGAAAGGTGGGGTAGTGCGTGCGTCTGAATAAAATGTCCAAACCGGGTATGACGAACAGAGTTTCCTTAATGGATAATAACTAACAGATTTGCCTTCCTGCAGTTTTCATTAGTATTATTTTACAGAATAGCAGACACCTTTGGATTTCAAGAAAATTATATCAAGATTGTCATAAATAAGAAGCTGCTTCAACTAGGTACGTTACAGGAGGTTCCCATCAAGCTAATATGGAAATAGTGACTGAATTTTTCTTTCTCTCTCTCTTTTTATTTTTTTATTTTTTTTATGGCTGGCTCAGCCTGCCCTAGGGGTGGGGCTGGCACAGCATGTGGTGCCAGGGACTGAACTGTGGTCCCTGCAGTTGCCTAAGCTTTCCTAAGCCGGCGCTTTAGACCACTGAGCCATCTGGATGGCCGTTTTTTTCTTTTTGAGACAGGGTCTCACTATGCAGTTCAGGCAGGCCTTGAGCTCACTTTGTAGCGCTTAGGCTGGCGTCGAGCTTTCAGCATCCTCCTGTCTCCACCTCCCGAGCACTGGAACTATAGGCGTGCGTCACCATGCCCAGTTCCATCACATTTCTTCTCTTCATAAATTCTTAACGTTGTCACATTTATGACTGAAGGGCCAGGGATGTACTTCAGTGGCATAAGTGCCTGCCTGGCAAGTGCAAGGTCCTAAGTTTGATCCTTGGCACACACACGCAAAAAAAAAAAAAAACCCCAGAATACTTATGACTGAAAGCCAATTGTTTCAGGCATTCATTAAAAGAACAGTGTGAGCAGAAAGCAGAGTTCCAGTAGATGGCCTGGCCTGACGTGAGAAGAGATGCCAGAGACGTTTCAGGCTGGGCCTTCTGAGCAAGGCGTGGGCAGCCTCCCAGCTCGAGTTGGAGCGCCAGGAGGGGAGCTGGGGAAGTGGGGCTCCTAAGTGTGTGGCGCCGTAGCTGCATTCCCGGTGAGGGGTGCTTTTGCTCTTGCAGGATACTCGGCTTCCTAGGTTTTTGGCTGTGAGAACCTGGTGGGGGAGATGTGCCCCTGAACTTTCGTGGGTAAAGGCCGGGGTTGTGCCGCCCATCTGTGGCGGAGCAGCGTGCACAACCAGACCCCTGCAGCCTGAGCTGTTTTGTGCTGCTGTGCAGAAAGGAAGCGGGCAAACAGCGACCCCCTGCCTGGGGTCTCGGGGTCTCGCTCCCTGGCAGCCAGGGGACATCAGCTCCTGCGGCAGTCACGGCAGGTGCCGCGGTTTCATCCGTGTCTGTGGGTTTCATGCTGTGGTTTCATCCGTTTCCGTGGGTTCTGCAGGAGTCAAGTCCACGTTTTCTAAGCTTGGTGTGGCTTGCCTGCCTTTCCCTGGTTGTGTTGTGTACCGCAGCCTGATGTGGCCTTTCACTGTCACCCTGTTGCTCTGCTGTTTGCGGTATTGCTTATGGACAGAGTCCTTGATTCGGCGGTCATCAAATCCATTGCTTCATGTTGTGTGTTGGACTAGAGAAGTCCTTCCCCAGGGCCAAGGTCACAGGACCACTTGGCGTTTACTTGCATGTGCCTAGGTTAGTGCAGTGAAGGACTCTCTGCTGCCCAGAGCTCCCAGTGGCTAAAGACCTGCTGCTTCTTTCTTCCAGGACCCTCTGCTGAGGGAACAGCCTGCCCTTTGCTTGGCTTTTGGTGGTGTCTCTTTTCCTTTGGCTACCAGGCGTAGCTACTTGGGACCTTGTGCTTGTCAGGCAGGCGCTTATGCGGGCTGTGCTGCACTTTTCTGTCCTTCCTTTAGTGGCCGCCTTACTGTGGGTTTGTTGCAGTCTTAAAACCTGCTAAGGTGAGTCTCAGTCCTGGTTTTGTTGTATGTAGTTGACTTAAGATTTGTGGATCTTTATTTTTGTGTTTGCCTTTATACATCTTGGATGTAGCTCTTATTAGGTTTGTTATCTGGCTAATTTTTTTTTTTTTTTTTTTGTCTTCTTGAGATAGGACCTGAACGTTATGTGGCCTTGAGCTCACTTCTGTAGCCCAGGCTGGTCTCGAACTCACACTAATCCTCTTGCCTCAGCCTCTCAAGTGCTGGGATTACAGGCATGCGCCACGTCTGGCTCTATCTGGCTAACTTTTGCTTGGAAAGCTGGCTTTCAAATTTTTTTGATCTTATTTTTCTTTTTGAGATAAGATCTCACTGTGTAGCTCGGGCTGGTCTTGAATTCACAGTGATCTTCCTCAGCCACCTAAGTGCTGGGAGTATAGGCGTGCGCCCCATGCCTGGCCACGCGCCTTCTTGCTAATGTTGTGAGCTGCAGGTTTGTAGTGCTTGTGCACAGTTGTGTGACCAGTAAACTTATAGGAGATGCAATCCTGGTGTTGACAGGGAAAAGCCTGGAAGAGCAAGGGGTGACCCACAATGTGAAGGCCATGGTGCTGGAGCTCAAGCAGTCTGAGGAGGACGCGAGGAAAACCTCTCAGGAAGAGGAGGAGAAACAAAACGAGGCGGAACTAAAAGAAAAGCGAATTCAGAGAACGAAGAAAGGGCTGGAGATCCTGGCAAAGAGAGGTGGTGGCACCTGGGGCGTTCACCTCATGTGTCTGGTGGGGTTGTCACTGAATTAATGGGGTTCTTCTGGTTTTGATGCAGCTGAGATGGTAGTGGACCCTGAAACCACACCCTACCTGGACATAGCAAACCAGACGGGCAGGTCCATCCGCATCCCCCCATTGCAGAAGAAGGTGAGTGCTGGGCTGTGCCTCGCTCCTGCACTGTGGTCCGAAGAGACGATGGCTTCGGGTGTTGCCATCTCCAGGCCAGGCCCAGGTGCTTCTTAAATCAAGAGCTCCTGCGCCTGGGAGTTGTTGCTTTTTTTGTGGTACAAGGACCTGAACTCAGGTCCTGGGTTCACACTGAGCTGCATTCCCACCAGCCTATTTTTAGCTTTTGTCTCACTGAGTTGTCCAGATGGGGCTCAAACTTGGGATCCGCCCACCCCAGCCTCCAGGAGTGCTGGGATTACAGGCGTGCGCCACCGCAGCCGTCTTTCTCTGCCTTTCAGAGACAATTTGGAGGCTGAGCGTGACGGTGCGCACCTGCAGCAGGTGGCAGAGCAGGGCTGCACCCTTCATCAGCCAGGAGGCAAAAGCCGGCGCGGGAAGGCCAGAGCCCCCTGGTCCCCTTCAATAGTGAGGTGCCAGTGACCTTAGGACCTCCTGCCAGATCCCTGGGGTCCCAAGTCTGTGTTTAACACATGGGCCTCCTCAGGGTGACATTCAGCAAACAAACCATGAAAGCCTTTCAGAATTGCTTTGGAAGCACTGGAGTTGTCAGGTACCTCAGGAGAAGGGCCGGCAGCTGCCCAGATGCCAGGATGGGTGCCCCTTGCCCCCAGGGGCTGAGATCAGCTGGAGCAACAGCAAGACCCTCACTCAGAGCGAGCGAGAGAGAGAGAGAGAGAGAGAGAGAGAGAGGAGAGCGCGAGCTTTTTAAAAGACTGAGAATTGCTGGCTGCCTTTTTGCGGTTAGCCAGATCGACCCCTTGGCGCGGCTCCGGCCTGCGGACCCCAGGCAGACTGAGGAGCACAGCAGGGGGTGCTGCTGCTCACTGAGGACACCGCCGGGCTTCAGCATCTAAGTGAGATGATGCCTTCGTGGTAGTTGTCTTCATTTTGGCTTAGATTGAGTTGTGAGCTTGTGTTGTTTTAATCTTACCTACTTTTGCTTAGAACTAGTGTGCTTTTGATATCATTTGTTTTGTTATATTTTAACCGTTTGACTGCTAAGGAGCACTATCGCACTCTTCTTATGTTACTCCATAATGCGAAGAGCGCGATAGCAGCAGCCAAACGGTTAAAATGATGTCTTAGCTGGGCGTGGTGGCGCATGCCTGTAATCCCAGCACTTGGGAGGCTGAGGCAGGAGGATCAGTGCACGTTCAAGATCAGCCTGGGCTACAAAAGTCAGCTCAAGGCCAGCCTGAGCTGCATAGTGAGACTGTCTCAAAAAGACAAAAAAATATAAAAATAAATAAAAAAATAAAAGTGACATCTTCACAATCTCCATTCTTTCCTAGGCCCTTATGTTAGCCATGGGATATCATGAGAAGGGCAGAGCTTTCCTGAAGCGGAAAGAATATGGAATCGCCTTGCCGTGCCTCCTGGACGCCGACCGGTATTTCTGGTAGGCACCCTGGTCCTTGATGTGGCCCAGGTCATACCCAGCACAGTTCGCACTTGAGAGTGTCACCCGAACAGGTTGATGTGCAGGACGCGCTACAGTGTAAACCACCTGTGAATCTTTCCTGCCTTTTGTGGGTTTTTGTTGTTGTTTTTCCATTTTTATGTGTTTGGTACAGGGTCTCACTACACAGCTTGGATTCGCAGTGATCTTCCTGTTTCAGCCTCCCCAGTGCAGGGATTGCAGGCGTGCACCACCACGCCCCGACTCGGTGCACCCCAGGGGCGAACCCTGGTCTGTGCGCTCGCCAGAGCAGCCACTTGGGCCGCTGAGCTACCTCGCCAGCCCTGCTCTTTGTGGTTTAACTGGCTTCTCTTCCAGCTTGGGCCCTGTTTTTTGGCGGTGAGCGTCTGGCCTGCTTTCTGTCTGTTTCGTGAGGCGATGCTGCCCGAGCCGCCTGCAGCAGAGCACCGTCAGCGCTGTCAGCTCTTCACCTCCCGGCTTTGGTGCAGGTGTTGTTCTCCTTCCCCAGGTCACTGTTGCAGTAGGGGCCGCGCCTTCTGTTTACTGCCGGACTTCCCTGAGGGGACTAGCTCTCCTCCTCAGCTGCTTGTTTGGCTATGCCAAGATAATCAGTGAGTTTTATTTTTTTCTTTTTCAAGCAGCAAAACTTTTTTTTTGTGTGTGTGTGTAGTACCAGGGATTGAACTCGGGACCTTGCACTTGCCAGGTAGGTGCTTTATTCTACTGAGCTATCTCCCCTGCCCAAGTAGCAAAACTATTAATTCATGGATGGCTTCAAATTTTACAGCTTAACTTTGCCCTCTTTGCCTGGAGAGTGGCCCTCATGTCAGTTAGACTTGATCCTGGTGGCCTCTGTAGACTCACTCTGGAGCCCAGGGACGTTTCATGTTATTCCTAGGCCAGGAGTCAGTAACTTCTCAAGGCCCCTGTTTAGGGAGACGGCACTCAGAGACCGCAGCGGAGGTACAGGCGGTGTGTGATTTGATTTTTTTTTTTTTTTTAAAGTTAGCGTCAGTGTGAACTTTTCTTTTCTTTTCCTTTCCTTTCCTTTCCTTTCCATCCATCCATCCGTCCATCCATCCATGTATCCATGTATCCATGTTATGGCCAGCTCAGCCTGCCCTGAGGTGGTGAGGTGGGGCTGGCATAGCATGTGGTGCCAGGGATCAAACCGCGGTCCCTGTGATTGCCTAAGCTTGCATAAGCAGGTGGCTTAGACCGCTGAGCTATCTCGCCGGCCCATCTGTGTAAACTTCTTCTTTTTTTTCTTTTTTTTAAATTTTATTTATTTATTTTTTGCTTGTTGTGTTTGTTTGTTTCTTTCTTTGTTTTGTGGCTGGCCCAGCCTGCCCTGGTGGTGGGGCTGGCGCAGCATGTGGTGCCAGGGATCGAACCGCAGTCCCTGCAGTTGCCTGAGCTTTCCTAAGCAGGCGCTTTGGACCTCTGAACCATCTCGCCGGCCCTGTGTAAACTTCTATTTTGGGTGAATTCCAAAAATTATCCTTTATATTTAAAGAAAATAAATACAAATGTTTATAGTTTGTACTGGGCAACTTTTTCGGGTGTTCAGTGAAACAGTCTCAACTTGAACTTAGGCAACAAAAAGACTTATTGTCCAAAATTTGGGAGGACAGGTAAGGCTGGGAGCCTCCAGGGTCTCACCTTGTCTGTCTGTCTGTCTGTCTGTCTGTCTGTTGTCTGTGCTGCTTTCTGCAGTTGGCTTCATTCTCTTCTGCAAAAGGCATAGACTCTTCAGTTCATTTCTTAAAATCTGAGTACTTTTTATTTCCTTGCATTGTTGCTCTGATAATTCTATACCTGTTCTTATAGGAAATTTCGGATGTATGTTAGAAACATAAAGTAGCATATTCAATTTCCATATACTGACAGTTAGTAACGGTTGATCACCATTCATCTGTGTTAGCTCCTATTTTTATTTATGTGTTTATTTATGTATTTGTTTTGTTTATTTTTCGAGACAGGGTCCTGCTATGCTGAGTTCAGACTGGCCTCGGCAGCAGTCCTGCCCCAGTCTCCAGAGTGTTGGGATTGCAGGCGTGCGCCCCCAGCCTGGCTTCTTGACCCTTTTACTTGAGCAGGCCTTTAATTTTTAGATCTCATAGGCGCCATGAATAAGTGCCCTGCCCTTGTGGTGCACCAGTGTGTTGTAAACCATTCACGTAGTCACCGTCAGTGTCGCCAGGTCGATGCGTCTGCAGCAGCTTTTTGTCACTGTGACGTTTGTCTGTAATTACGGGGTTAGAGAAGTTTACTTTGCCTTAAAATTTTGGGGGTTTCAGCTGTGGTGGCAGAAGCTCATGGCTGCAGAAGGCTGTTCACCTCGTGGTTGGAAAGCAGAGAGGAGGAGGGACAGGGCGAGACTGGGCGAGACCGGTCCTGTGGTCCCTTTGCGGGTACCCCAGTCACCAAGAACCTCCCATGGGGCGCCCCTCCTGGACGTTGTGCCACTGCCAGGGATGCCACGCCTCAGACCAGGCCTCTGATGGGTGGGCCTTGGGAAACCTCTACTGCCAGCTGAGGTGGCAGAGCGCGGAGGTCCTCTCCCGGCCAGTCTGGTCATCCTGGCCGACGTACTCCGTACCCTTCTCCCTGGAGGAGACCCGGAACGCTGCCCACCTGTGCAGGTGGGGAAACTGCAGTCATTGATTTCTTTCCCACTTGATTTTTTTCTGCCTTTTGCAAGGACACTAGAAGTCTCCCGTGGCT